>CAOJBK010558706.1:0-10956 GCA_948294925.1 Codiaeum variegatum | reverse complement strand
AAGAGGTTGAGGGGTAATCATCACATTGGTGTTCCAATATGCATCAGTGAAGATCTCCTCGAGCTGGTACAAACCAATGGCCATAGCCAAGTCTTGCACACTCTTGACATGGTCCTGAAGACCCAACCTGAATTTGATGTTTAGCTCGTATTGGTTGGATTTCTTCTTTGGCCAATCTAGGGTATATAGAAACTCCAAAGTAAGCTCTCGATAAGCCTGGTCCGTAATGTCATATAGATTTTTCCACCTAGGTTGCTCGAACATAAACCACAACTACTCATATTCAAGAATTTTGGCTAGTGATTCCCAATTCGGTATGTATCATGGAAAGAATGGCTTATTTTGTAACATTTTTAACCACTCCTTTTGTGAATCTTATGAAAATTGCACACATGGATGGTCTAGGTTATAATGTAACCCCTCACCATGCCCTTTTGGTTGCCTAGTAGGTGGTGGTGGCTACCAAGCTGGTGCCTTTTTTCTTTTTCTTTTGCTTCTTCATAGGTGAGGAAGAAGTTGAGCACTTGCCAGCTGCTTTGGAGGATAGGGGTGCATGTGGTTCTTTTTTCGGTGCCATGAGCTATAAAATAACAAATAGACATAAAAAGGAATAAAGCAAACCAAGTCGTTAATGGTTAGTTACAAAAAGTTTTGGCATGGTAACTGTTAAAAGTGGATCGTTACCATCCTACACAAACAAACAAATAACTAAGCAATTAACAGCCCAAGCACCTCACTCAAGTCCCGACCCCCACACTTAGAGCATTGGCATGAGCCACTATGTTAGCAAAAGCAAAGAATGCATTTTATTGCATTGTGTGGTGTGTGCAAGCCAAGAATTTCACATTATGAGAGGGGGTATAAATGTTTTTAAATTTTCATGCTAAGTTTTCCCCTAACTCATTCAGGTAAATTATCAACACAATTTAAGTGTGGCACATACCAACATTTTCCACACTTGGCACAAGATCACAACAAATATGGAAATTAAAGATAACATTCTCGGTGTGACATGCATATAATCAAATAAAATCAAAGTGAGAGGGGGTCACTTTTGAAGCCAAAAAAAATACAAAATGTGTTGAATTTCATGAAAAATTAGACCCCAACTCACTGTGGCATTTTATTGAACATGTTGTATGCACAAAAGTAGACCACCCTCAAACGACTAAATAAAAAACTCAATGACTCTCAAATCATGAAAAAACTTAACTAAACAAGGAATCATGGGTTCACATTTCAAATTACCCAAGTTATCTTCAAGGAAAAATCTAAAAACTTAAGTTCAAAAACCTTAAAATACACTAAGAAACAAAAATGAGAAAATCAAGTGAAATATAGAAATCGATCACAAAATTAAGAAATTTTATTCACAACTTATTCATAAATTTTAAACAAGAATTGAAAAACTCAACCTGACATGAAATAATCAAATTAAAAATATGCTAAATAAAATAAAAAAAACTAATAAAGAAAAGAGAAAAGAAAAGAAATAAAAAACTTAATACTTGAAGAACTTGAAAAAATTTTCATTTGATCCTTAGACTTTAGTGATTTAGAGAGATTTTGAGTGTTTTTTAGTGAGAAGAATGTAGAAAACATGAAGAATAGAGTGGTTGTGTGTGTGTGTATGTGTGTGGAAGGGAAGTGGTTAAAAGGGTGTGTTTTTAAGTTATTGAGCCCCACAAAAAGCTTAGAAAAGTTACCTTAACGGGCAGGCTCATGGGGCTATGAGACCTGGCAGTGAGCACTGCTTGTGAAGGTTTTTGACATGCAGTAGCTCAGACCTAGCTCACGGGCACCATTCATAGCTATGAGATGAGGCTGTGAGCCATTTTCCACTTAAAGTGCATTTTCACACAGTAGCTTAGGCCTGGCTCACGGGCATCCCTCACGAGCCGTGAGACTAAGTCGTAAGCTAGCATTGGCTACTATATCAAAATTTTTCAAGCTCAATATTTACCTTATCTCACAGGCCACACTCATAGGCCGTGAGACACAAAAAACTAAATTTTTTCAATCTTTCAATTTCTAACTTACCCGTTGGTTCGTGCCATGGGTTTGGTGCATCCCATTGACTGAACCACTTACCATTCCATGACGATTTAAGCCTCAAACACCCGCATAACATATAGATCAAGCATCATATCTCCTTTTTACTCAATAAAAATAAGAAAAAGAAACTAAAAACAAAATAAAGTAAACTTTAAATTGGTGAGTTGCCTCCCACCAAGCCCTTCTTTAATGTCATTTTACTTGGATGTTAGTTAGGGCTTTCACCCTACCTCTTGGAGGTACCAAACCTCCCGAAACTCAAAATTTTCTTCATTCTCAATGTAAAGTTATAGCCATTAGGCATTCACTTTAAAGTCACCCTTCTCCAGATGACTCAATTCAACGGTTCCATGGGGAAAAACTTATTTCACTAAGAAAGGACCTAAACATCAGGACTTTAACTTACCTAGGAACAATCTTAAATGAGAATTAGAAGTAATACCTTATCACCTACCTCAAATTCCCGCCTTTACTTGATTTGCGCATTACGCCTTTTCTTAGTCCTCTCCTTATAGACCTTTGAGTTATCATAGGCTTGAAGCCATAATTCATCAAGCTCAATGAGTTGCAAATTCCTCTTCTCACCTACAAATAAAAGATCAAAGTTGATTTGCTTTATGGCCCAATACGCCTTGTGCTTGAATTACATAAGGAGGAGACATGTCTTTCCATAGACAAGCCTAAAAGGAGTTGTTCTAATCAGAGTCTTATATGCAGTTCTACAAGACCGTAGAGCACTATCTAACTTTTCATCCCAACTTTTTTATCTATATTTTTATCCCAACTTTTTTTATTACACTTTATGGAATTTTCTAGAACCCTTTTAATTTCCTAATTGGAGTTCTCCACTTGCTTGCTTGTTTGTGGGTGGTAAGGGGTCGCAAGTTTATAAAAAGGTACCACATTTCTTTAAGACTTTCTTTAGTTGTACATTGCAAAAGTGTGTGCCTCTATCATCAATAATGGCCATGGGTGTACTAAAATGACAAAATAACTATTTAATAAACTTAAAAACTGCCCTCGCAGCATCCTTGGGTAGAGCTTGTGTCTATACCAATTTGGACACATAGTCCACAGCCACAAGGATATATTTATTACATAAAGAACTGGGGAAGGGTTCCATGAATTCGATGCCCCAAATGTTAAAGACCTCACACTCAAGAATATTATTTTGAGGCATTTAATCATGATATGAGATATTACCAGTCCTTTGCATGCATTGCACTTACTTACCCACTTTTAGCTATTTTTAAAGATGGAGGGCCAAAAGAATTTGACCTCTAACACTTTTTGGGCAGTTTGGTTTGGCTAAAATGACCTCCAACAAGCCCTTCATGACATTGGTCTAGAATTTGAAGTGTCTCCGGCCAAGTCACACAATGTTGGATTACTTTGTCACTGCACATTTTGAAAAGAAAGGGTCCTCTCAAAAGAAATATTTTAAATCAAAGATTTTTTTAAAAAAAGTGAGATCTTTTGGGAGTTCCCTTGTAGCAAGATAATTTGCCAAATTGGTGAACCAAGGAATAGTGGAGTGAAGCAAAGAGTCAGATACCTTATTTACCATTGCAAGGATTTGTCCATCCAGGAATGTGTCTTTTATCTCCCTTTCATTTAGCTCTTCAAGTTCTGAATTCTCCAACCAAAACAAGTGATCTGTCCTTAAATTTTCAGCACCTTTTTTGTCTTGAATCTCCAAGTCAAATTCTTGGAGTAGAAGTACTCACCATATGAGCAATGGCTTTGCATCATTCTTAGCGAAAAAGTATTTCAACGCTGAATGATTAATATAGACTACTACCTTTGACAAGATGAGGTAGGAGCAAAACTTGCCAAAGATGAACACAACTGCCGATAGCTCTTTTTCTATGGTGGTATAATTGACTTGGGAATTGTTCAAGGTCTTGCTAGCATAGTAAATGGGTTGAAAATGCTTATCTCTTTTTACACCAAAACTGCTCCCACTACATAGTTGCTATCATCACACATGAGTTCCAATGGGAGGCCCCAATCTAAAACCACCATGATAGGAGCATGAATTAGTTTGTTGTTGAAGGCTACTAGGCATTCCTAAAAAAAATGAATTCCACATCTTTCTTTAGGAGCCTAGTGAGTGGGCAGGCTATCTTGGAAAAAATCTTTGATCAGCCTTCGATAGAAGCCCGTATGCCCAAGAAAACTTTGAATGCCCTTAATATTTAAAGGTATAGGAAGCTTCTCAATAATGGCCATCTTGGCCCTATCCACCTCAATGCCCTCCTTCAAAATCTTATGCCCCAAAATGATACCTTCTTCCACCATGAAGTGGCATTTCTTCCAATTAAGCATAAGATTGGTTTCTTCACATTTCTCAAAAATAGCTCTAGGTTAACAAGACAATCCTCAAAGCTATCCCTACAGATAGAGAAATCACCCATGAATACCTCTATGATATCCTCAACCAAGTCATTAAATATGGTTGTTATGCACCTTTGGAAAGTGCTCTGTGCATTCTAAAGACTAAATGGCAGTCTTCTATAGTCAAAGGTCCCATAGGTGTATGTAAAGGTGGTCTTCTCTTAGTCTTCTAGTGAAGGAATGGTTATGATTCGATCATCAGAAGCAAAGAGAAAATGCATCGAGTCGAGAAAGGCTACACCATTTCAATTTTGAAAACATGGTTTTATTAAAACACTTTTAATAAAGTGGGTTAAGCAATTTTCCAAACTCTTTGAAACATTTCCCAAACCTAGGATTTGAGTACTTTAAAAATTTTGTCAAAACTCTTTCAACAAAGCAGATTTAGCTATTTTACAAACCGTTTGATGAATGTCTAAACCTAGGTTTAAGACCTCAATCCAATCAATGATATTTTTACCAATTATGTACAAAACACAATATATACAAAGGAAGGTTAGAGCATCAAATACCTCTCACCTTCCTTCATTAAGGTCCCTAAATGTGAAGCCTTTAGCTTTAAACACACCAAGCATCACCATGGCAAGAACTCCCCTTGAATTGATGATTTTGCTTGAACCTCCTCTCTTGGTTACCCAATTTTTATTCAAGATTCTTCTTCAATTCTTTTATAGTATTTAGGGTTTTGGACTTTGCTTGATCACCATCATAAACACTTATTCTTCTCAAGAATTCGATTATGAAATTGAACTCTTAAAGAACTCTTCTTCAACCTTGATTCCATTATGATTGATGTTGGTTGAGACAATTTCACTTCTAACTCTTAGAAGGAAACTTCTTTTTCTTTTCATTCTCATTTCCATTAATTATTCTTATTTATCTCATAAATAAGATAATTAGAAGAAGAATAACATTAGAAGAAATATTCATTAAATTTCCCCAAATCTTGCTTCATCTTTAACCATGAATTGCGATCTTCTATTTCTAACTCTTAAAAATTCTCTTAACTCATTTTAATGGAAGATGATGAAGACCTAAAAACATGATTAGGTTGCATCTTCCACTTTCCTTCATATGCCCATACCTCTCACCATTTCCTTTTTCTTAAATTAAGGAGGGAAATAAGGAAAAGTGTTGGGATTTGACTAGAGTCAACTTTTGACTCTAGGCAAATGTCCATAGTATTCTTATCTCATAAAGGTTATTACATATTAACCAAGTTAAAGGAGAATCTCTACACATCTTAATTATCATATTAATTATGGATTAAGTTAATCATCTCATGATTAAGCTTTGTTATTGTTTAGTCCGAATTATTTCAATTTAGTCTTTTTGATTTGTATCACATATAAATCATGACTTAAAGGAAATAAACCTTTTTATGAATTAAACTTCAAGACATGTTAGGGTCTTTATAAATTTAATTACAAGTTTAATTCAATTATCATTAACAATTAATTAAACTCTTTAATTAATTATTAATATAATTTTATGTCTTTGCTTTGATGATTACTTTATGGTGTGTGACTTCTTAGGTTTATGTTCTAATTAGCAATGAGATAAAGAAAACTATTTTCTTTTTCTAAGTGTGTAAACCTTTTATCACATTTAGTCGTATAAGTCAAGAGTGACACCTAGCATTGCATATCACAACTACTTAATTAGGAATGAATGTTAGTGATCATATTATTGACATCGCATAGACCTATTGATCATAACAACCATGCACTCGAATCCCTTTATTATGCATTCTTGATCTTATTTTAGGTCATGGATTAGTCAAACCCTATATGTTAGATCATATGTGAAGGGAGAATGTAGAGTCGCGCAGAGGAAGCATAAAAATTTTGTCAAAAATCAGATGTAACTTGGCTTTTTATTTTCAAAACTTTTAGAAAACATTTACCATGTCAAAAAACTTTTGACATGGTTAGGTTTAGATATTCATTAAACACTTTAACAAATTACTAAACCCTAAGTTTGGACCCATATTCAATATTAAGGATTCTCAACCAATTATTATGCAAAACATAATAGCAACAAAGAAAGGTTATAATGTATCAAATACCTCAACTCCCTCCTTTGTTTATCTCCTCAAATGTTAAGCCTCTAGTTTGACTCACACCAAAGCTATCCCTTGGCTTATGTGTCCTTTCCTCCTTGAAGAAACTTGAACCCCTCTCTTGGTTACCCAATTTGTTGGTTCTTGCTTCCTGCTTGAGAACTTGAGACCTTAGGAATTATGTTTGGACTTTAGTTCTATGCACACTCTCCCTCCCAAGGATTTAGTGGTAGAGTTTATAATTGAAGAAGTTTTCTTCAAGAATAAACTCCCTCTCACTAAAAGGTGTGTGAAAATTTGAACTTTCTCTCTTTAGCTCTTGAGAGCTTCTCTTTCTAACTTCAATGAAGAATAAGATGAATAGTGATGAGTTCAAATTATGATCAGCCAAAAGATGATACAACCCACTTATATACCCATACTTGTAAACCTAATCTTCCTTAAATTCAGGAAACGTTGGGCAAGATGATGTAGGTTACTAGTGCTAGTAACCAATTGACTTATTAACTAATTAATTAGTCAATAATCAATCTTATTAGCACAAAAGATTAGTAAGGATCACATTTTCCTATAATCACAAATGATTCATAAGGATCACATTTGCCTATAATTAATCACATCTCAGGTAATTAATTGTTATCAAGCTTAGTCCATATCAATTTAGTCACGCCCATTTATATCTCATATAAACTATGACATAATTGAATAAATCCCATAATAAATTAGACTTCAACTTATGTTAGGATCTTTGTAAATTTAATTACAAGTCCAACCCAATGAAAATTAATAATTAATTAAATTCATTAACCAATTATCAATATGGGTAAATATTAAGCCATGGGAAAAGCTTTATGGTGTGTGACATACTAGGTTCATGTTCTAATTAGCAATGGGATAAAGAAAACTCTTTTTCTTCACACCAAGTGTGTAATTAACAGTTCATACTTGGTCTCATAAGTCATGAGTGACGTCTAGCATAACATTTCATGACTACCTAATTAAAAATGAATATTGGTGATTAATCCTTGACATTTCATGGACCCCTTGATTATAATAACCATGCACTCAAATTCCTTCATTACGGATTCTCGATCACAGCTAGGGTCATGGAAAAGTCAAACCCTATATGCTAGATCATATGACTTATATCCTGTTCTAATTCTCGATAAATCGATTTGAACTATAAACTCTTTCTAGTGAATCTTTACTACCTTGGCCAAAGATTTGTGAATCGAGATAACCAAAAGTCATAGGATTCCTTCCTTGTTAACATAAGTTAATGAATTCTATATTGTAGATCACTTATCTCAACATACCACTAATTATGGCCACCACATGCCATTACCAATACTTGATTAGCATCGGTATGTAAGCAATAACAAACCATAACCATCAATATGTTAGATAACATGTCATCTTAAGTCTAAGGATTATGTGTACAATTACAATCTAGATGATCAGACATTAACTGGTAGATAAAACTCATGTGTCTATCATCTAATATCACTATTCGACTTACTCATCACATAAGTGTCCACATGTTTCCATGACATCACATGTTTATAGTTTGAGACTCACTGCCTCCATACCAATAAGTAACCCATACTTGATATGAATGACAACAAATGTGATGGTCAATCCGGATTAATAAAGTTCCTACCAATAATCCTATAACCGTGAACTTACTTTAAAGTCTATGACAAAAAGAATATGTCTCTATATTCTCAACCTCTTTAAGAATATATTCTCTTACATAGAACTTAAGAAACATATATATGTAATACACTAAAATAAAACTAATCATTAAACAAAACACACACACACACACACACACACGCACACACACACACACACACGCACACACACACACACACACACACACACACACACACACACATATATATATATATATATATAAAGCCGTAAATGAGATTCAGATTACAAGTATATATAAAAAACATGCTCTAGTGCATATGAACCTAAAAATCTCCCATTTGTACTAGAGCTAGTTCAGAGCCAATCTACACAGTATCTAAGACCCATCTTCTCGAGATGATAATCTAAATTTTGCTGACTCGTATCTTTAGTCAAGGGATCTATCGTGTTCTCAGCTATCGCTATTTTCTACATGGTAATGTCACGTCTCCTAATGATCTCTTTGATAATATGATAGCATCTTTTTATATGTTTGGATTTCTGGTGAGACCTAGGTTCCTATGCCTGAGCAATGGCTCCATTGTTGTCACAGTAGAGAGGAAACGCTGACTAAGTGGAAGGAACCACACCCAGTTCTTTTACGAACTTCTGAATCCAAATAGCTTCCTTTGCAACATCTGATGCAACAATGTATTTAGCCTCTATAGTAGAGTCTATAGTGGTTGATTTCTTGAAACTCTTCCAGTATACTACTCCTCCATTATAAGTGAACACAAGGCCCGAGATAGACTTTCTAGCAGCAACGTCTAACTAAAAGTCATAGTCAACAAAACCATCAATCCTCAAATCTCATCCTCCATAAGTCAAAACCAAATTCTTAGTCTTTCTTAAGTACTTTAGGATATCTTTGACCACGGTCCAGTATCCAGACTAGGATTAGACTGAAACCTACTAGTCACACTAACAGCATACGCGATATCCGACCTAGTACAAAACATTGCATATATTACGCTTCCAATTGTCAAAGCATATAGAACTTTGGCCATGTTTTCCCTTTATTTAAGTGTCTAGGGATACATCATCTTAGAAAGGTAGATACCATGCCGTACTGGTAACAATCCCTTCTTAGAATTCAGCATGTTGAATTTTTTTAACACCTTTTCTAAGTACTGACTTTAGGAAGCCCTAGTGGTCTCTTCGATCTATCTCTATAGATATGAATACTAAGAATATAAGTGGCTTCTCCTAAGCCCTTCAGGGAGAAATTCGAGGATAATCATAGTTTTACACTTGATAGCATTCCTACATCATTTCCAATCAATAATATGTTATCCATATAAAGTACAAGAAATGTAACTGCACTCCCATTAACCTTCTTGTACACACAAGGTTAATCTTCAGTTTTTATGAAATTAAAAGATTTAATTGCCTCATCAAAATGATGATTCCAACTCCTTGAAGCCTGCTTAAGTCCATAAATGGATATCTTAAGTTTACACACTTTGGAACTTTCTTTGGATTTAAAACCCTTAGGTTGATCCATGAAAATGTCTCCCCCTATGTTTCCATTAAGAAAGGCAGTCTTGACATCCATTTTCCAAAACTCATAATCATAGTGTGCTACTAATGCTAATAAAATCTTAATGGATTTAAGCATGGCTATTAAAGAAAAGGTTTCCTCACAGTCAACCCCTTCTCTCTAGCAAAACCCTTTTGCTATAAGCCTAGCTTTAAATGTTTCCCCACTTCCATCTGCACCAATCTTTCTCTTGAAGATCCATTTAGACCCAATGGGTATTACCCCTTTAGGTGGATCAACAAGATCCCAGACTTGGTTTTCATACATGGAATCCATCTAAATTTTCATAGCATCTAGCCATTTAGAAGAGTTTATATCTAATATAGCCTCCTCATATGTAGTAGTATCAATAACTTGATCAACTTCTCCATCAATGCACAACTCTTTCACATTATAATTAAGAAGTTTGTATCTCTCCAAAGGAAGAGACACTTTATTAGACCTTCAAGGAACTTATGTGGATACACTATCGATTGGGTTAAGCTCATTGGGTTGATCAATTTGCATTTGATCAATTTGTTGGATTTCCTTAGATGGAACTTCATCTAAGATTATCTCACTTCCTTTGCCTCTGTCTTGCAGAAATTATTTCTCAAGAAATATGGCATCCCGGCTAACAATAATTGTTTGCTTAGTAGGGAGATAAAAGTAGTATCATAAACTGCCTTTAGGATATCCAACAAATCTTCCTCTAATGGACCTCTTTTCTAATTTATCTATTCTCAACTTTTTGATGTATGCTAGACAGCCCCAAATCCTAATGTGATTAAGACTTTGCTTTCTACCATTCCATATCTCATATGGAGTGGTTGGAATAGATTTGGAAGAGACTTTATTAAATATGTAAGAAGCCATTTGGAGCACATATCCCTATAAGGAGACAGGGAGATCGATATAGTTCATCATAGATCGCACCATATCCAATAGGGTATGATTTCTCCTTTCGGATACACCATTCAACTGTAGCGTACCGAGATGAGTCAACTGTGATATAATGCCATGTTCTTTCAAGAAGTCATCAAACTCTATACTCAAGTACTCACCTCCTCATTCACATTAAAGAGTCTTGATACTCTTTCCAGTTTGTTTTTCAACCTCTTGCATGAATTCTTTGAACTTTTCAAATGATTCATGTTTATGCTTCATTAAATACACATACCTTAACCTCGAAAGGTCATCAGTGAATGTAATGAAGTATAAATATCCT
>CAOJBK010558501.1:0-13451 GCA_948294925.1 Codiaeum variegatum | reverse complement strand
GCCGTTCTCCCTTCTTATGAAGGGGCTGTTCTAGTAATAGTGTGATGGTTGTTGGTTCAGTTGCTAATAGATTTTAGTTTGTAAAAAATAATTATCCAATAGGCTATTAACTAATTCTGATACTTGATTAATATGAAAAAGATTTTAATTATGAGTTGTACCTAAACAGATTTTAGGATTTGATTGATTTTAGTTATGAAAATAGTTTTCATGAAATGCCTTAATTATGAATTAAAGGGTTTAAAATAAGTGTTCTAAATAACATGACTTTGGTATAAATTAAAGGGATTAAAATAAAAGTTTGAATGAAGGTAAAAGGAATATTGTACCATTTTTACCTTTTTACATGTTTTGGGAATCGACGGTTCTAACGGTTTGATGAATTTGGATCATGTCTCCATTGTGTTTAGAAAGGAATGCTTGATTGTTTGAAATGAGTAGACTAGGCTAGACTTATTGGATTGATCGTCTGTAGTGTCTGAAAATGGATCGTCTATAGCGTCTGTCATCTGAATGTTTCTTTTTGGAGGCTGTAAATTATCTGGTATGTGTGAAAAGTTATGAAAAGTCGTCTAGAAAGGTTGGTAAAAAATGATCAAACCAACCCCCTTCTCCAACCCTGGCTCTATTTTAGAGGGTCAAATTGATTGGGAATCGTGTCGAAAAACCCAAAAAACTAAAAGGTGTGTGCGTCACACACTCCATGCATATGTGGGGATCTTCATGCATGCATGAAGGGCTTGACGCATGCATTGAGTGCTTAACGCATGCGTATTGTCATTCATGCATGCGTCTTGTCGTTTTGGGCTTGGGTCTGATTTTCTAGGTCCAGTTTGGTACAGTCCGATTCAGTTTTTGAGTTTTCTAGGTCCGTTTGATGTCCGATTTGAGCCCGGTCAGATCTATTGGGCTTGTATTGATGAGTCGGATGTAATGGTGCCAAAATGAGGATTTCCTTCAAAAATATGCAAAATTTTCCATGTAAACCGTTGCAATTTAAAATTTTCATCTCGGGGGTTTCCCCGAAAGCAGTAAGGGGCGCTGCCCTATGACCCCGTTAGGTTCCAAACTTTTAAAAGTCAGGAGACAACCGGAAATTATAGAGGTGCAAAATTACGGGTTCACAATTACATATTGTGCTAACCCCAGAGGAACTAAAGGAGATTAGGGAAGTGTTCTCCTTTCTAGACGACTATATGATAGGTCTTCCCAGCAGCTCGCAAAGGGCAACCTCCCTACCCTTTGGATGTCAAGTCTACTACTATGACACCTTTACATCCAGGCTAAGGTTCCCCCTCTCTACCTTGGACCAAGCCATGCTATGATGCTAAAATATATTGATCTCCCTAGTTCACCCTAACTCTTGGAAGATCCTTAAGGAGCTTCAAATGATGGCCTATTGGCTTGGGTTCCAACTACCCATGTTCATGGTGCGGTATCTTTATAGGGCCGTCCCTAGAAAAGGGTTGGACTAGTGCCACTTAGATGCACAAGGGAATAAGAAGTGCTTCAAACTACCTTCTTCATTGAAGCCTCCATGGAAGAAAAAGTTCTTTTTTGTTTACCATGCCAGCCTTGCCTTCCTCCCCAAACACTAGAATGAGGACATCCCCATCATTCGTAGAAAGCGTCTTCCTACTCTAACTAACACCGAGGTGGAGCAGCTAAGATTAATGAGTGAGTGGGTGGATAACAATGGGAAGTATGACTATAGGTCCTTAGTCAAAGCCTGGTATATGGGGAAAGTGGTAGATAAACTAGGGCATCGACTCAATCCCACTAGGGGTACCGATCTCTTTCCCTTATATTAAATTTTTCTTGATTATACTAACTGACCTTCTTTTTACTTTTCTTGCAGATATGTCGGTCATTTTTTTAAAAATGAGGGAACAAAGGTCCTAAGACGCACAAAGGGCGCGATTTGAGGGCTCCACCCTTCCTCCATCTTCCTAAGCTGAGGATCAGGCTCGCTTTTCTACAGAGCAAGGGAAAATTGAGGCTCTTACCAATCCTACTGAAGCAGCTAGAGATCAAACCCCAATTTTGGCGATCTGTTATAAGGGAGAAGGGGGTCATGACACTCCAGCCTCTCATGCTCCTGCTCTATCAAAGCGCCCTCAAGAGTAGTTCAACCTTTCAGAGAATGAGGTCGTGGATGTAGGCTCCTCTCAGTCTCCCTGTGGTGCTTTAGCCATTAACCTTGAGGAAAATTTTGGGCCTAATGCTTGGCTAGAAGACCACCAGATCGCTAGGAAGGTAGTCGGTTCACTAATTCCCCCAACCGACCTGCAACGTCTGGAAACCATGTCTGACGAAGAAATGGGCACAAAAGGGTGCAGTAAAGTACTAATGGTACGTATCTTTCCCCATTATTCTTGTACATCCTCCTCTTGTGTTTTATTCTTTTTTTGTTTGTGTTTTTATCAATGCGTTGGGCTCCTCTTAGCCCAAAGTACTTCATTGGCTCGGAACTTGGCGAGCCTAAAGGCTGAAAGGGAAATCTTGGAGAAGGAAAGGGCTTCCTTCAGGAAGAGTACCTCAGAAGCGAAGGTTGCATTCGAACTGCACAGCAAGGAGCTGAAGTTTACCAAGAAGACAGCTCGCAATGCAAAAGAGGCTCGAGATTATGAGAAGAAGAAGAGGCAAAACCTAGAGAAGGACATGGAGAAGCTGAGGTGAGAGCTGGAGGCCACTAAAGATGCCCTAGCTGCTCAGATCGCTGAGACCAAGCGCCAAGTGGTAGAGGTTGACCGTCTCCAAAACTAAAGTGCATCCTGGTTAATTGCCTTTGGTAAACAAATAGTTGAGGATTCGGTCAAATATTTTGGCTCTTCAGCTTCCTATTTAGCTGAAATCGAGCCCTTGGAAAGCATCTTCACAGAGGCTCTTGGCCCTTTTGAAATGCAACCTGACGAAGATCCTCAGACCAATCAACTAGAAGATCCACAGGCCTACTCTAAATGCCTTGTATTACTTTTCCCTTGTTCTGAGGCTAATGTATAGAGCTCTCTCCCTCCTACCTTTTGTACTCTTCTTCTTCTTCTTTTATTATTATTATTATTATTATTATTATTATTATTATTATTATTATTATTATTATTATTATTATTATATATTTCTTCCATTTTTCTTCTTCGTATAATTAGATTTTTATTTTTTTTTTGGAGCGAGCTATGCTTCTTCTTTCCTTTATTGGGACAATCTTATGATCGTTCTATTATTTGGACGGTCTTTGGACCATTCCTTTATTTGGACGATCTTAGGATCATTCTTTTGCTTGGACGATCTTAGGATCATTCCTTTATGGGGATCTTAAGATCACTCTTTTATGGGGATGATCTTTGGATCGTTCTCTTATTTGGATGATCTTAGGATCACTCTTTTTGTTGAGATGATCTTAGGATTGTTCTTATAGAATTGAAAATAAATTTTGGCTTTACACTGGCACTTTCAAGAAAACTTAGTTTTATTCATGGTGCTAGAATCAGTAGATGCACCCAAACATCCCGACTAGTTTGGCACCCCTTAGCGTCCTCATCATCTGTTTGGACTTAAAAAAAGTACAATAATAAATTGAAATAAAGTTGCATAAATAATAAATGACTATCTAAATGAAATACTTCTTTCAATTGTCAACATTCCAAGTGTGAGGTAGGATCTTCCCTTTTTGGTCTTCTGGTTGATATGCTCCAAGCCTCAGCACCTTCTTGATCTTGTAGGGGCCTTCCTAGTTCGTTTATAGCTTTCCCACCCCTGCATTACCCCTTTTTAGCTCATCCTTCTTTAAGACGAGGTCCCCCACTTTGAAGACTTTGTGCTTGACCTTCTTATCATGGTACCTCGTTATCTTTTGCTTGTATGCAGCCATTCTCGCACAGGCCAAGTCTCTCAGTTCTTCCACTAGATCGAGGTCTGCCCTCCTTTCTGATGTTTGGTCCACCATCTCATGGAACTCTACTCTAAAGGATAACTACCCAATCTCCACAGATTCGCTTCCATATACTAGAGAAAAGGGTGTTCCCCTGTCGCAGTACGAGTTGTAGTTCTGTAGCTCCATAGGACGTTGTTAAGCTTGTCCACCAATCTTCCTTTCTTATCATCAAGCCTCTTCTTGAGACCTTGCAATAAGCAACAAGGTTCTGTTGGTGAGCTCTTTCTGCCCATTTATCTGTGGGTGAGCCACTAATGAGAAACGTAGGTCGATCCTTAGGCCTTGGCAGTAAGATTTGAACTATTTTGAGTCGAACTGCTTTCCATTGTCCGTGATAATGACTTTGGGTACCCCGAACCTACTCATAATGAATTTATCAACAAAGTCAATAACTTTATTGTGGGTGATAGTAGCTATTGGCTCGGCCTCAGGCCATTTTGAGAAGTGCTCCACTATTACTATTAAAAACTTAGACTGTCTTATTGAGGTCGAGAAAGGTCCTAGTATGTCTATGCCCCACTAGTAGAATGGCCAGGTCGCCCCAATGGGTGAGAGGGAGGAAGCAGGCGCTTTTTGCACATTGGCATACTCTTGGCACTTAAGACACTTCTTCACCAAGTCCTATGCATCTTCCCTCATGGTCGGGTAATAGTATCCATGTAGCTAGGCCCTCCTAGTTAAAGGCGCGCTGGCTTCATGAGCTCAACAAATACCTTTGTGAATTTCCCTCAACACATACTCTCCTAGATCAGTAGTGATACATCTCGTCCACGGATGAGTTCGAGATCTTTTATATAGGTCGCCCCCATACCAACTATACTCTTTTGATCTTAGAATCACTCTCTCTGCCTCCTTCTTGTCATGGGGGAGGATCCCTTCTGATAGCCAGTTAACCAGCAGTTCCATCCAACTTCTTTTCCATTCTATATGATAGACCTACTTAACTTGGGAGGTTGGAGTTTTTTGCAAGATAAATGGGACATTATTCAATTCTTCAACATTGCCTTAGGCTGCTGCCTTAGCAAGCCTATCAACTTCAACTGTCTCTATCCTTGGGACCTAAATGACCTTCCAACCGTCCTTCATTATCTGTTTGGCCATATCCACATAAGAGGATAAATCTTCATTCCGAACTTTGAAATTCCCCTGCATTTGATTCACTGCTAGTTGAGAGCCACTATAGACTATCAAGTTGTCGACCCCCAACTCTATGGCCAACTTCAGCCCATTCAACAGTGCTTCATACTATGCTTTGTTATTAGAGATATTAAATTCCGGCCTTATTGCATACCTATCTCACTACATTATGAGGATCCTTTATTACAATGCCAACACCTACTCCTCCCTCGCAATCAGCTCCATCTACCCACATCTGCCACCCTTCCTTAAGAACGAGTTGTGTATCATCAGCAGGGGTTAGTTCAACCATAAAGTTAGCTAACAGTTGTGCCTTTATGGCCTTCCTCAGTTTGAACTGTACTCCCAAGGCTCCTATCTTGACTGCCCATTCTGACACTTGTCCCGTGTTTTCAAGCTTCTGTAGTATCTTCATTAGAGGTAGGTCGGTCCTCACTATGACTGTGTGAGCCTCAAAATATTGTCTTAACTTTTGTGTTTCCATATAGAGAGTTAGTGCATGTTTCTTGAACTTGGGGTACCTCGTCTCTGCATCCTGGAGGAACCTACTCACATAATATATTGGGAACTGATCCCTTGCTTCTTCTCTAACCATAACTACTGCAATTGTTTCCTTTGTAGTAGAGAAATAGACATAAAGGTCTTCCCTGATAGGGGTCGACTTAACAGCGGAGGCGAGGTCAGAAACTTCTTCAATTCTTCAAAAGAGTTTTGGAACTCCTCTGTCCATTTGAATTCCTTCAAACCCTTCAGGGTTTTAAAGAAAGGTTGGCACCGTCGAGTTGAGTAGGATATGAATCTTTCTAAGGCAATGATCTTACCATTCAATATATGCACTTTTGTGATGTTCTTTGGAGGCTGCATCTCCATAATGGCCTTGATCTGTTCAGGGTTTGCTTCTATTCCCCTCTAAGACACCACGTAGCCCAAGAATTTTCCTGTTGGGACACCGAATACACACTTCTCAGGATTTTGCTTCAAATTGTACGACTGTAAGACTTCTAACACCACCTGGAGGTCATTCATAATTCTCTTAATGATGATGTCATTTACATAGACCTCAATTGTTCTTCCTATGTAATCTCTAAACATTGCATTCACCATTCTTTGATATGTAGCCCTTGAGTTTTTTAGGCCAAAGGGTATCATTCTATAGTAATAGGTCCCCTGATCTATCACGAAAGAGGCCTTCTCCTCATCTTTAACACACATATGGATCTAGTGGTGTCCTCACCTTGCATCCAAGAAGGTGTAGAGCTCATGCCCTGCCGTTGAGTCCACCAACTGATCAATTCTTGGGAGTGGATAAGGGTCCTTAAGACAGGCTTTTATTGAGGTTTGTAGGAGCTGTTGAGCTTCTTCACCATGACCACATTAGCTAGCCACTCAAGATAATGTACTTCCCTAATCACCCTCGATGTCAGCAGCTTCTGCACCTCCTCTGATATAGCTGCAGGTTGCTTCCTCTTTCTCTGTGCTATACTGACCTGTCAATGTTTAGTTTGTGCACTATCACCCTAAGATCGACCCCTATTAAGTCGCCTGTTGACCAGACAAAAGCTTTGGGATCGACCTCCAA
Source organism: Codiaeum variegatum (assembly GCA_948294925.1). Lineage (NCBI taxonomy): Eukaryota > Viridiplantae > Streptophyta > Magnoliopsida > Malpighiales > Euphorbiaceae > Codiaeum > Codiaeum variegatum. The sequence continues at coordinate 6,804 of CAOJBK010558501.1, read as the reverse complement.
TATCTCTATGATGCCTTGTTTAATTGGTGGGTCCAACTGTCCTCCTACCTGTATTTCTCCTCCAACTGTTTTATTTTATATCACTTATCTAATTAAGTTTTACTGATGATAAAATTATTTTTAAATTAAAATTTTCATTTAAATTATATTTTATAATAAGTATTCTATATCACTTATTTAATTAAGTCTTACTAAATATAAATTTATTTATTTTTATCTAATAGGCTTTTAGTAATATAACTATTTATAATGTTTTTGTAAGAGTAATTTATTTGGAAAATAGAAAGTTTGAAGAAAATAAAATTTCAATTTTGATTAGACTATATATATATATATATATAACCTACTTTATATATTAAAAAAACATGCTTTTAATTATTTTATTTATTCATTAGATTTATGTGCTACATATTACTAAAATTTTAATTCAATTATAATAAATAATTTATATTTTGACAATCAAACAATTAACACTTCAAATGAAATGGAAAATAAAAATTATAATTCTATATATGAATTGTGTAAAAATAGTCAGCAACAATAAAACTCCGTTAGAAAGATTAACTTTAATATTATTTTTGTTATGTATGGTGCTGTGGATAAAGAAATTCTTGCAAAGCTCTAATCATTCCATCCCACATAAGCTCTTCTCCAAATTCTTGCAAAGGAGCCTATAAAACTAGCAAGAACTCAATTTTTTAATATTGCCCAAATAAAAGGAGCTAATAACAGTTCAAACATATGCTAACACAGCCTCACAGCACACTAGTGTGGAGTATCCAATAAATTACATTCATCTCTGAAACTTCCTTTTCTTTCTTTTTTTTTTTTTTTTGTTTCCCTAACAGAGGGAAGAAGAATAAACAACTATCCCACCCTAATTAAAAGTATAATGATGTGTATACATACTTTGGTATTGTACACTCCCACATTCTTCTGAAAACCATGTCTACAAAAATGAATGCCAAAGCTCCTTCCCACACAAGCTCTTCTCCAAATTCTTGCAAAGCTTCTCCAAGGAAGTAAAGAAGCAACATATTTGGGAACTTGTATAGCATCTAAAACGCTATAGTTTCTCCATCTGAACTCTCAACTGCCTGTTACCATTTTGACCACAATAAATATGGTTGTGATTTTGTTTACTCAAGCAACACCATCCACTAAATCTAAAAGAGAGCGCTCCATACAGCTCCATCCCCTTCGCCACACCTTTCATGAACAAATTTGATCTTCTCCACCGATTTGCAGATTCCACTGCAACTCCAGTCAAAAGATGCAATGCACACATTCCCTGCCTGTGCCTTCCATTCACAATCTGCAGTAATAGTAACAAATGCAAGTTGAAATAAGAACAGAGTTAGGGATGGAAGTCAGGAAGAGGAATTAGGGAACAATAATGTAATGAACAAATGAATACAAGCAAGTATCAAGATATCCATTACTTATCCCATGCATCCCTCAAGAAGAGTACCTGGTGGAGTTCCACAGCACATGTTGCGATCATCAATGTGCTCAACCTCAAGACCAATAAACCATGATCCAAGTGACACATCTTCATTGGCATATTTGTGCAATATGGGCCTGCATTAAGAATTAGCATCAAACAGAACTTCAACTCTGTTTTTGAAATTACAAATTGTAAGTGCGAGTTTTTTTTTTTTTCAAAAGTTATCACATCTAAGTACAAATTTAGGTTTCATGCTAATTGACCCACTAGCCAATCTGTTTCCTTTAAATTCGACAAAGACAATCCTTGGATATATTTTTTTTGACCAATAAAAAAAGCTTTAAAATGGATATCCAAAGTGTTTGATGTAATAAAAAGGAGCACGGATAATTTTACTTTTATGCTCAGCAAGAAATCCCCCCAAATCACAGAATCTACTCAAAATGAAGCCAAGACCATAGTACAAGTAGCTCAGAAGGCAGCAAATTAGGTTTATGTACTAGCAAGAAAAGAAGATATCCTTACTGGTTGATGGAGATATAAGTGGCGAGATCCTTTGAAATTGCATAAATCTGTCCAGTTGCGTGTCGGAAATATTTGCTCCCATCCTCTCCAAATTTCCAATACTCGGGCTCATGATACTTGACATTCCTAAAAATGAAAAAGAAACCAAAATAAGTATGCATCACCATTTGAAAACACAACATTTTTGCTTTTCATCAATATTAGTGGATCAGGGTGATTACTTTTGAGAAAGAACAGGTCCAGACTTCATACATCCAATGTACACCCTGGGTTTTGAACGATGTCGGGCAAGAGTGGATGCTAGCATACCTACAAAAGCAAGGTGTCTAAAAGTTCATCTCAGGTGATGAAAATATATTCAACAACTTTAGCTGGAAATTTTGGGAAAAAAAAACCCTTTGGTTGGAAAGGTGCTAAGAAACAATGCCTACCCAGATTAACATGGACATCATCATCAACCTTGACATAGAATTCAGCATCCCACTTGGCAACAGCAGTGGAAAAGAAAATTTTTGTTTTTGCAGATAATTCATGATATCCTTCCACGTGCTCCTACAAAAAGTTAAAAATAATATAACCTAAATCCTTGGTTAAGGTCTTGTACTTGACCAAACGTTTATGAAAATTATGCACAAATTCTTACCAGCCTAAGGAAATCCTTATGCTGAGAATCTTCAGAATCGATGGCTCTATCTAAAATGCTATTGGATGTTGCACTGAAATAACAAATACATATATCATTAAAGTCAATTCCCAGCACAATAGAAAATAAAAATTTCAGGTAAGAATGGATGTAATACCTCATCAAAATATTAATCAAATAAGAATCTTTATTAAACTCAACAAAAACTTAATCCCAAGTTAATTGGAATCGGCTATATGAATTCACTTTCTCCACTTGGGACGTAAATAAGAATTTTTATTGATATATTTTTTTCATTTGACGTTAAATTGACAACCCATATTATTATTTTGAAAGATTAATTTCTAATGTGATATAAATTATCACTGATATTATGTCTATCTATTTTTTTAATGTTAAATATAAGTTATTTTAATCATAAATAGTATTTTAGTAATATTTATAGAAACACATTTCAAGTATTAACAATACTTAAAATGATATTAGTAAATTTTCACATTTATTAAAAGTTAATATTATTTAATAGTTTAAATTAGAGTTTGAATTTAAATTTGATAAGATATATTTTATATTTTTTTTGAAAAAATAGTTTTGATAGGAATTTTTTTTTTAAAAAAAAGATTTAATTAATTTGGTATTTGATTTTTTTTTTTTTGATAATTACTAAGAAAAAATTTTAATTTTTGTAATTTTAGAATAGTGTTTATATGTATCCATACTTAAAGTTTTTTTTTTAAAATCAATTATCATTAAAAAAAAAAAGATCACAATACCTAAAACTACAACTATTTGGTTGGTGCTTTGCACAAGGGACGTAGCATAATTTCAGCCATAAAAAAAAATAAAAATAAAAAAATAAAAAAACTTAAGATAGTAAACAATAGAATAAACTGGAGAATAGTCATGGGCTGCCAGGAGGGGACACAGAAAATAACTTCCGATCAATTGTTCAACCTCTTTCTGACCTCCATTTTTAAAAATTTTTATATGGTTGGACTTCTCCCTTTGTGTACATTAATTCAATATAAATTTTATCAATTATTAACGACTTTTTATGTTTACAAACTTTTCAATAACAATGCGGTAACCAATCCAATTTTAACAATCTCTGCAGAATTCTGTCGAACGAAACAATTTACATTGATATGAATTGATTACCATCAATTTTAAGACTGAATTTTTATGAAGTTTCAGATGAGAGCTTTCTTTATTAAATTTATTTTATTCACTAGGGACCTGAATTATTAAGACTAAATTAATTTTTTTTTGTGAATTGTTTTATTTTATTTATCACTGTTAATTACAGTTTGATGTGGTTCTTTGGTGAGTTTTAATTGTTATTTTCTTAGATTTTGCATAAACATGAAAAATATATAATGACCTATAATTTAAAGAGTAAAAAAATGATAATTTTCATAACTAAAATTTGAATAAACTAATATATGTAGTATTTTAATTGAAGTCGTAAATCATTAATATGTTGAAAAATGTCTTTGCACTCATGGGTGGAACCATTAGTATAGCCAAGGACAGTTTTTGACAAAATTAGAAAAATTATATGAATTTTACAAATTTCTTACCATTATCCTTAGGCTTTAATTCCACCTCCTAATTTGCAGTATAAACTATTGTAATGCATAAGTTCATTTCTTTTTTGGTGAAAAAAAAAATACAACTTTGAAACTTTATTTATTTTCTTAGATAGTTATATTTAAGTTTTACAATTTACAAATCGTTTATTTAAGTATTTATTTCATTTTTGTATAAAGATATTTGGTTTATTATTATTATTATTTTTCACAATTTTCATGTTGCTGTATTTTTTTTTTAGTATTATTATTATATTACTTATTATTTGCTTATAAAATTGTGAAAATTCTTAATTTAGTACTCATTTAAGTTATTTATACGATTTTATTATGCAAATTTGTTAAATATAAATTTAACCCTGTTTGATTTGCAAACTAATTCTACTCATTCTGGCTTTAACAAAAAAAATTAATAATTGTACTCAACTTAAATATTTGTCTTATTGTCAAATCTATTATGTTTAATATCTTTATATTTTTGTATATATTTATTTATTTTTTTAAATCACTGAATAATAGGCTCACACCACACTTAATAATTCAGTTTTGCTAGATTAGCTAGTGAAGCTTTAGTTGAGGACATAATCAGTACTCCAATTGCTAGATTCCAAGATTCTGAGAATAGAAAAATTAAATTATAATTATTGGTTTACTTGTTAATTTAGTGTTTTGTATAATATATTTGTAACTAGATTGTACAATAGTTAGACTTACTAGAGACTTTAGTAATTTTTACGCTATTTAAGTTCTAGTGCCGGTCATGACAAAAGTGGAATCAGAGATTTAGATTTGGATTGGACTCTAACAATGGAGCAGTAAGGTTAATCGCATAGAAAATTTGGAATAAATTATTTGATTAGTATTCAAAAAGACATGAGTAAAAATGAATTAACATATGGTTAGTATATAGTAAATTCAAAGATGTTGTTTCAAGATATTTTCAGATATTTGAAATTGGATGTGATAAAAGAATTGCAAATTTGAATTAATTATCATTTAAGCTTGTAATTTCAGTTGAAAAAGATAACATTTATCGTTTTAAAATTAATTACTTAAAATTATTTTTTTTAAAATGTTAATTTATTTAATTTATATTTTATAAAAATATTCTCAAAGTTAATTTTTAAGTTTATTTCAACATTATTTTCAATTGTGAATTTATTTTAATTTTATTTTAAAAAAATATTTTAAAATTTTTTTTGTTTTATCTTTAAAAAAATTAAAATTGTACAGTACAAATGGCCAATTTATCTGATATGTATCTGTTATCTAGACCTGATCATAAGTGATATAATGACATAGATTTATATCATGCAAAAAATCATCCTACATTACAAACATACATACATGCAATAAGACACTGCATTCTGAATTCAGAATCTATAACTGAAATCTGTTATCGGACCTTTAGTGGTGAGAAGTATCATCACTTTATAAAATTTGCTATCTGACCTTTGATGGTATGGAGTATCATCACCCCAGTTCACTGTACCGTAGAATTTTAAAGATTTATATAAATATTTTTAATCAACTTATTTGTCATTTCTTAAATTATTTTCAAAGAAAGAAATTTATATTATAAAAGTTTTTTTTACAATTTATTAAAATTTTTTTTTTTTAGTATTTTAACCTAATAAAATTTGAAATTCATTTTTGATATAATATAAATAAATTTAAATTTAATTTTTTTAAGTTTTTTTTTTGAAAAAAATATACATATTCTGATATTATATTTGAAAGTTTTGATGTTCGATTGTTAAAAATTTAAATTCTGATTTAGTGTATTTTATAACAACTACCTGAAAAAGTAAAGTTGTTTCTACTATTTCCATCAGTTTTGAAGTTTTGAAAGTTTTGTATATATACAATTTTTTTTAAAGATATTCTGAACATTAAAATGATATCTTATATTTTCTAAAACTATTGTTTAGAATTCTACAAATTTTATATAAAAAAAAAGACTCATGCTTGACTGAATTTAATTTTGATCTAGTGAAATTGAAATTTTAAAAATATATAAAAAAAAAAATTAAGCATCACCATATGATATTAATATCTCTGGATATGACCTAAGATCGAAACTATTGACCCTTTATATATGAACAATTTGGAGAAATTTATATTAATATGATAGAGTTAGAATCTAATAAATCATACTGAATTAAGGGGAATGAATATTAGAGGATTGAAAATGTTGAATTTCGATATAAATAGAATTTTATGGCGTGTTGGCTAATGTATCATAGTAGAGAATTTATCAAAATATGATCTTAGCATTTGAAAAAGAATAATATTATATTAGACTATAATTGAATCTTTGTGATGGACGAAATCCATTTTTTTTAGAGGCTATTTTTTTTTCTTTTAAGAAGTTCATACATTATTAGTATTTTGATGTCAAATTTATTCAAATAATGAGACAAATGTTGATATGATAGAAAGCATAATTTTTTTTTTGAGGAAAAGCATAAAATATTGATGTAATTGCAATTTTGATATACTTTTCGTGGAGATTTTTATATTATATATGCATAATACCGGATACATATGTGATAGTTATGACAAGAGTATATAATAAAGATGGATGGATTTTAATTATC
>CAOJBK010558477.1:0-15472 GCA_948294925.1 Codiaeum variegatum | reverse complement strand
CAGAAATATTAAAAAACTACCAAAGAAGCAAAAGCATTTGAAAGAAATTGCATATGCACAATTTATTCTAACAGAATAGTCTAGCATCAAGCTTGACTTATGATATGAGCTACCATAATCAGTTCTTGAACAAAAAGTTTGTGAATTTTATAAAAAAAATTTCCAAGATGTGATTCATTTATATGATTATGGCTATATTTAAATTTATGGTTCACGATCGCCCCGAGTGGAGAAAGCGAATCAATATAGCCGACCTCAATTGACTTGGGATTAAGGGTTTGTTGAGTTGAGTTATAATTCATTTATATGAATTTAAATGCTTAACATGAATGGATTGTAATATTTGCATTAAGAATTTACATTCACAAATTAGTTTTTCCTTTTTTATCATCTTTGGCAACCACAAGAAAGGTTTATTCTATCTCATCTAGGTAACATACAAACGAATATCTTAGTTAGTCTATAAAGGCACAAACATAAGCCACTGTGACCAAAAGCCATTTAAATAGGATGATCGAGTTTTCCTTTGTAAGTACAGCATGGGGAAGTCACCCAGGTCAAGATATTAAAAAACGGGTTAAAGAAAAGTTATTGTAGCTCAATAAAATCTAAGTTATATTTCAGTCTGAAAGACAATCATTCCTTTGATACACAAAAATAATTCACAAATCAGAAAACCGCCGTATGATAACATTTGCAGAGAATTTTTCCCAAAAAGCTAGAGACATAAACTACTGCTTAATTATGCAAATTACAAAGATAAATGCTTTCACCTGAGTTTGAAGTTGTAGGTGCACCAAAACTTCAGAAGTGAACTTAACACCCTTCCCATTTTGAAATCACAAGGGTGTATGCTGCTTGATGTAATGTTTGAAGACAACATACAATTCCGACATGTCCACCTAAACATAAACAAGTTTAAAATACTGGTCAGATTATCAACAAGAAGCAAAACAAGAGAAATGTTAACAGAGATGGCAAAGTGCATAAATAGATATGTAAGCAGGTCATAAAGAATATTCGTGAAATTGGATATCTAAATACCTCCTGGGACTAAAACCAATGTGAATAAGTAACCTTTGATCCCAATCAGTTTCCATGACTGGTGTGGCTTCTGCAACTCCTTTTATCGTCTGCAGAAGCTATCCCGTTAATAGTAACATATCAGCTCAGTATCAACACAAATAAACAGAGCAAGTTGCTCTACAACAAATTCACACATAATCTAAGCAGAAATGGAAATTTTGGATGAAATCAAACGAAATACAAGATGGTAAAATCCACCTGGCAAAGTGTAATGGTTGAATTCTTGAAAGAGATATCATTAACCCAAACGTAAATGCCAACCACGTTCATGCCACCCACTAACAACCTGGAAACCTAAAAATACAAAAATTCCCAAATCCCTAAACTGAAAACCTAAAATGCAATTAGAAAAGAAGGAATTGGATAACAGACCTGGCGAGCGTGCTCAGCTACCCAATCGGAATCGATAGCCAAAGTGGAAGAATCAGTGGTTTGTGATTTGGATTTGGATTTGGATCCCTTTCTCTTGTCATCTTTAAAAGCAGTGTCGATAAGCGAACAAGCTGGCTCTCCGGCATCGTTTGGTGGGGTAGGGAGCAAATCGTAGACGAAGCCCCGGTCTAATAGAGAACTGAGCTTTCCTATCACCAAACCCACCTAATGAAATATAAAACAATTTTCAATTATGCAGATAAATATATAGATAGATAGAGTGGCATTGAGAATGAGAGAGAAGACCTGAGAGGTGAGACCCGATTCGATGAGGCGTTTCTCGGCTAAATTGAGTTGGGTTTCGTCTCCCACCACAGCTTTCACCATTACTACTTTGTGAGTTGGAGCTGTGATGTTTATATACTCAAAGAGTTAACAGTCGAATCTCTTCCTCTTCTTCTCCGTTCTCCCCTTTCGTTTTCAGCGCGCCTGTTTCCTCTGTTTCTGGCAGTTATGATTTTGTTGTCAGATGTCACTGCCCTGCCTCAGGCTTCTTCAAGCCATTTTGAATTTCGGGACAATTATTTTCACTATTTTTCTTTTTTTTTTTCACAATTTTATTTTAGACTTGTTAATCTTATGGGCCTAGCCAAGTTTAGACTGACCTAAATCGGACTTGAATTTTCTTTTTCATGTCCGTTGAAGCCTATTTAAGGATTGGCCTCCGACTCAGGTCCGAACCCAGTCATACTAACATTATCACATGTACACTAATATATTATTAATCAATTTTTTTTATTGATATATATAAACTTTCATTACTTGATCAAAATCAAACATAAGAGAGGAAATTAAAAAATCTAGAGCTTCTCATTTGCAAGAACATGTGCAACTTATTCGCAATTCAACTTACAAAATTGACAGAAACATCATTCAAATTAGACAAAATAAGTTGACAATCCTTAATCATTATCCCTTAAGTAGAGAGGGACTGTTATGAGTTTTATATGGCTTGTACTACTAATTGCGCATCCAACTCAATAGTGACTTGAGACCATTACTTATGTCTCTGCAAATATAGCATCATTAAAGCCATAGGTTGTACTCATTAGAGCCATGATAAAAGAACTAATATGGTCTCTCTATCACCCAATCCATTCCAATAGCATTTTTACCTAGGAAAATGGCAGTGACCACATTAATCTTTCTCCATCTCATTTCTGGTTTTGTCCATCGAGCATCAGCAAGACCACTGTTAGTTTGAAATGCTGAAGCATTCTTTATGTTTGCTATATACCATTATTCTAAAATATCCTTAGTTATCCTCGCAACTCCCTCAAGAGTGGATTTCTTATCATTCCACAAAATATTATTCTTATTCCTCCATAGTTGATAGCATAAGGCATACGCTGCTTGAACTTGCTCCTCACTGGCTATGCTAAAAGCAATTCTAGCCACTAAATAAAAGATGAACAAGACCCCTTCATAAACCCAAATAATGTTTAAACCCAACAAGAATGAGTAAAAGAACACTGAACCAGAGTGTGGAAAATTGTTTCCATACCTACCTTACACATTAGACAACACAAATTGACATAAGCATTTCTGAGTTTAAGTTGCAATTAGCAGGAATACACTCTCTAGTTGCACTATATAAGAAAATCTTTTACTTAGGAGGAATTTTGAGGTTCCAAGGCCTAGTCTAGAAACTCAAGTTATCACTTCCATTTTGATTCATATGCAATTCCTTAAGCACCTTGCATGCACTTTTAACACAATAACTCCCACTTCTTTCCAAGTATTACTGCCACTCCTCGGAATGTGTGAATGGATTAAGAGGGATCAAGAGAATTAGATCACGATCTTTCTCATTAAAAGCATCACATATTTGGTCCTTATCCCACTCGTAAACATTATCCATCATCAAGTTATTCACACATAGATTATTTAAACTTTGGGAGATAATAGTTACCTTAGGATTTTGTAGGTAAGGTAACCAGGGTTCATTGACAATACTGAATTCATAACCTCTTCCTACTCTTCATCTGGTGCCCGCTTTCACTAATTCTTGAGCTGTATGAATACTATGCCATGTATATGACAGATTGTTGCCTAAATTTGCTTCCAAAAGTGAGCCATGAGGATAATACCTTGCCTTCATAACACAAGACAACAAGGACTGAAGATTAAAGAGTAACCTCCAACCCTATTTTCTCAGTAAAGCCATGTTAAAATCTTAAATCCTCCTAAATCCCATCCTTCTTTTACACTTTCTATAGCTAAGTATTTCCCAAATCATACGTTGTATACCCTTCCCGTTTGAATTGTTACTCTGCCACCAATATGCTGACATCATCTTCTCCATATCTTAACACAACCTAGTAGTAGCAAAAATACATTCATGGTATAATTAGGCAAGGCTTGTGCTACTATTTTTCGTAGGATCTCCCTCCTACCTTTTGACAACAACTTCCCATACCAGGAATGAATATGTCCATTAAGATTGTCCCTCATAAAATTAAGAGTTGTTATTTTATTTCTTCCAACCGGATTAGGTAACCTAAGATATGTAGCGCCCTCCTTTCCCTCTTGCACACCCATCAATGATAAAACCATCTATTTATTAGCAGGGGATACATTAGAACTAAAGTAAACAAATGATTTCTGAGAACTAATTTGTGTCCTAGATGAGCTCACATAATCTTTAAAAATCCCTTTCAACCTAGAGAACTCTTCATTAATAGCCTTACAAAATATAATACTATCATCTACGGATAACAGATGGTTGATGGAGGGAGCATTTCTCACTATTCGAATCCTATGGAGGCTGTCTCATTCTTCTTGTCTTTTGATCATGGAAGAAAGACCTTTAAAGCAGAGCATAAAGAAATAGAGGGATAAAGGGTCCCCCTGTCTTAATCCTCGCCTTGCAACAATAGGGCCAATGGAATGAGACTCATAAACAACCTTATATGCCACAAAGGAATAACACAAACGAATAAAATCAACCTACTTTCTTGCAAATCCCATCTTCCTCAGGACCACAATTAAGAATTCCCATTCAATGCAATCATAGGCTTTGCTCATGTCGATGATGAGAGACATATAACCATCTTTATCCTAGGTCTTTCTTTTAAGATAATGCATTGCTTCAAAGGACAGTAAGATATTATTCATGATCATTCTTCTTTCAACAAAAGCACACTGAATATCAGAGCAACTAAGGGTATAAGATGTTTCATTCTATTTGCTAGGACTTTGGCAAAAAACTTATAAATAACATTACAGAGAGATATTGGTTGAAATTCACCCAAAAATTTAGGTTCTTTTTCTTTAGAATTAAAGTAAACACAGTATCACTGATTCCATCTGGAAAACTGCAATTGATAAACCATCTTTGAATAGTTGAGACCACATCCAAGCTCATAATTCTTCGAAATCATGGAAAAAAAAAGGCAGGATTCATGGCATTTGATCCAAGAGACTTATTTGGACTCATCTGAAGCATAGCATCATGAATTTCCTTCGCAAACGGCTAAAAAGAGTTATCATTATGATCATTCGAAATAATGGATGGAATGTAGTCAGCCACCTCATCATAGTTCTCACTTGTAAATGAAAACAAAATGACAAAGTAATCTTTGATATGATTAGCTAAGCCATTATCCTAGTCACTCTAATTTCCTTCAACATTCCTCAGTATATTGATAAAATTATGTTTCCTTTGAAAAGTGGCATAAGTATGAAAATACCAGCTATTGCGATCCCATGTACTTAGCCAAATCTATTTAGGCCTATATCTCTAAAAGACTTCCTTTTAGTCTAAAATTGTGTTAAGCCTTCCTTGCTCCTCATTATAAGCTTACAACAAGTCTATGTCTCTCTTTCTCAGTAATGCCTTCAATTTTCTTTTACACATATCAATTCTCAGCAAAAAATTACTAGTAATTGAGGCACCCTACTTAAAGAGCACCTCTCTGCAAATTTCTATTTTGTTCTTAATCTCTCTGTCAAAAGACTTGTCCAGCCATTTTGAACCACCTCCTCACACCCTTTCTCCTAGAGTTATGCATTTTTAAATCTAAACACTTTTGAAGAAGGAGATCGCATTTTGGGTGGAGGATCATGAAAGATAAAAATGATCATAGGAAGTAAATTCAAGGTTCAAAACTTGAGTTGAGGGAAACATAACCATCCATGGCAAAAAGGCCAAGGCTCTATTTAGCTTCTCCTCAACCCACACACCATCTATTTGACCATTTTCCCAAGTAAATTGGTAACTCATCAACCCCAAATGTACCAACCCATAATCATCCATAGCTTGGATAAATCCTTCGATCAGGCCATTAGGATAAGGATCACAACCCTGCTTTTTTCTTGACTTGCTAGATTGTTAAGATCAACGATCATAAGCTATGAAAAAGAAGAGTTGGTAACTAAATTCCTCATAAGGATCTAGGTATTACCCTCTCACTTTTAGATGCTTCTTCATACATCCAGTTGCCCTCCACTTATTCATTCCACTCATAGAAGCTTCAATATCAATATGATGCGCTAAAAAACTCAATAAACGAGCTTTATCTTTACGTTTCCAAAAGAAAGTCAGGCCACCACTATGCCTTCTAGCATCAACTAAAAAAATCCCTCATAGCCCAAACTCACTTTTAATCTTCAAAGCCTTTCTTTTTTGCATAAATTTTCATTAAGAAATATAAATGTAGGCCATTTTTGGATTACTAAGTTCCTTAGAACCAACACTACATATAGGTTCCTATTCCTATGACGGTTTCAACTTAATAAACTCATGCATTGGGTGAGCCTGGCTCACAGGTCCTACCTTCAACAAGTTTTTTGGATCAACTTCATTATCTACCTCTATTATTTCCACATAGTCCAATTCTTTTTCTAGTCCATCTTCTTTCACACGGCGTTGTTTTATATCAGTAATAACATGACCTTCTTTTTGAATTTTTCTCGCTTTCTTATTTCCTTGTTAAATAGGATTCTTCCCATCATTCAATCCTGAGTTTTTCGGAGATTTACCAGCAGCTACCAAAGTTGTAGAGTTTCAATCTCCAGCCCTTTCACTACCCATCTCTTCTGCTGGTTGCAGTTCATCCCTCAACCACTTACTAACAATATTCATCCCTTGTATGTTTGACTAAGCATGAAGGCAAGTGCTATACAACTTCTCCTCCTCTCTCCATTCTTTTAGAAATAGTTGGTCACAAAATTTATATGAGTGACCCAATATCCCACAAATGAAACAAAATTAGAGAAGCCTTCATACTTAAAATTAATCCAGAACCAATTATGCCTAGCTTTCTTAATTTTCATCCTTCTCACTAACGACTTTCTCACATCAATTGAAACTCTGACTCAATGATAGTTCCTCCAAGCGCAACTTAAGTTCTTCTTATTTGATTCTATAAATGTACCAATATAATTACCAATATCCTTCACTACCCTTTCTAAAATGAAACCAACTTGTAAATAAAAAAATTTGTTCCCATATCTCAATGTGAGTGATGGATACATTCCTTGGGTTTTCCTCTGGTTTTAGCCTACAATCAACAGTTAGTTGTTTTTGGACATCCACAGATTTCCCTCCAACACCAACATTGGAACAGCAAGAAATCAATCTCTAACTCCTTTATTGTTAATCCTTTCTCTGGGAGCCATAATGTTGCAATCATTTGTTGTATAAGAATAAAATTAACTAGCTTACCACTAAGAAACCTCCTAACCAAAGCCCACCGTAAATCAATAACTTGATCCTCCCTGTTATGTAAGGCATAAGCTAAACCACCATCCTCTTCTTCTTCTTCTAATATGATATTAGCATCATGTTGCTCGAGATTCGAGACATTAAAACTAGATGAAGCCATCTTGAAAACACAACAAAAGACAAAATTAAAATGTTAGATATGAAAAGAGAAAAACACATATAGTCTCACAATCTCACCATGTCACCTAAAGGAAAGACTATCCTTTTTTTATTATTCAAAAAGGAAGGTTTAATGGATTAATGGATTCTTCAATCAATTTTTATTATTTATTAGATTCAAAATCTTTAAACACAATCTAACTATCTCATTAGAGCGTCATAGCTTTTGAATTCCTATTTACTAACCTGATTTATGTATTTACGTTTCTGTTTTATAGATTCATAATTCAAGTTCTTTGTCTCTATTGATTGCTACTCTATGATCATAGTCTATTTTATTAAAGATCTTGATTTTTACTGAACTTGTTACCTTGATTTCTGAATTTAGAAATGACAAATGAAATTAAAATTATGTGATTAATGATATTCATCATCATAATTAGAATTAATTTCAACATTATTTGATTCATAATTATTAACAAGTATCCACACACTACCTTAGGCATCCTAGTCATTCTACATATTAATTTTATAAAATCGAATCAGGTCATGCCGGGGCGAGGCGAGATGGGAAGATTCAATCCTATCCTAACCCATTATCATCGATGGGACGGGGATTCCCCATCGAGTTTGGGACAGGGATGAATTTTCTATCAATTTGATGAGTTTTTCCATTCCTAGATTTCTTAAGAATTCGTGAAAAAAGAAAACTTCATTTTCATAAAAAATAATATTCTTTATTCTTGTTATTTAAAACCACAATTTTCATAAAAATTTAATATAAAACATTATTTTTATGTCAATTTACCATTTTACCCTTACAGTTACTAAAAGTTGTATTTTATTCCATAAAACTTGAATTTTTTTTTGTAGAATCAAGCAATTGAGTGGCTATTCATCATCATAAAATCAAGTAAGGCAATACAAAAAAATGGAGCTTCCTGCTCCCAACAAAAAAAATCTGATCCAAGAACAGCAGATGCTAGCTAACCAATTTCTACTTTATTTTAAACATGTTTTATTTATTGAAAACTTTTTTGAAAAAAAAAATTGGACAACTCATTATTTTTTAAAAGTTTTGTTTAGGCCTCAAAATTCGCATAAATTACGATTTGGAACCAAAAGCCTAAAATCTTTAGAAATTAAATTCTAAATTTATTCAAATAAATTTTAAACCATAAAAATTTGAAAAATATAAAATCTGATCAATAAAGGAATGTTTTTTGAAAGAATTTTGTAAAAGTCCATGGTTTATTGAACTCTAATCCAAATAATTACAATTTTCACTATTTTATTCAAGATATTTAATTTTGGACAACAAGAAAACCTTCTCTTTTAAAATTATATTTTAGACCGTAAAGTTTTATTTTTCACCAAATTAATCCTTGCATGAAACAAAAATTATATAACTTACCCAAAATAAAAATTTTCACCACAAATATTTTATTTTAGTCATAAATCACTAAAATATTTTTCTATAAATTATTTCAATAAAATCATGAAATTATATGGACTTTTTTAAAAAAAATTTATCTTTATTTTGTAAGTTTTCTCCACCAATTTCTTTGATGAACTTGTTGAGATAATCAATCTTTCTTATTTACAGATTTATTTTTTTTTTTGTACGTGTTCTTTGCATGGATGAATTTAGAGCTTGATTATTTAAATTTTTGGTGGAAAAAATAAATGGTGATGGCAGTAATTTTTGAAGCATCCAAATATAGAACAAGAATAAAAGAAAATGAAAATAAGAAATGAGAGAGAGAAAAGTAAAAATGAAAAAGATTTTTAAAATGAGTGTTTGACCTAGGCTTGGGCAAAACAGAACTGGTTCAGAATTTTGAACTGGACCGAATCGAAAAAAAAAATTGGTTTGGATAATTTGGATAAAACAGTTTGATTCAATTTCACTTTTTAAAAATTATGATTTTCGATTTTTGGTTCGGTGAGTAATTTTTAAACGAAACGAACTGAAAAATTGAAATTTTATTGATATTTTATAATATTTTTTTTATTAATTACATTATATATTTATAATAAAATTTAGTTCGGTTCAATTAATGAATAGAATTTTTAAAAAAATGGTTCGATTTGGTTTTAAAAAATTAAAATTAAATTTTTTTTTTGTTTATATATATTTCAGTTTGGTTTCAATTTGTAAAAATTGAATTTTCAATTTTTTTCGATTTGAACTTGACCGATCTAATGTTCACCTCTAATTTGACCCTTGTGTGCCGTGCAAAATTCTGATTTTTTTTGTTATTATAATTATTCATATTTACTTAAGTTATCAATTATTTTAGATAATTTATAAATAATAGATATACTTTTTATGCAAGTAAGAATCATTGAGATTCACTATCAAAGCAACAAAAAGTCAGCAGTTCAAACCATAGCAATGTTATTTTCCTACACATGGTTTTCTTTTCTCACATTCCTTTCTTTTTTTTTTTTTCTTTTTTCAAATTTAAATTTTAAAATATTTATTTAATAATTATTGTTAATAATACCCAATGATATTGTTTTCCCCTCCACATTATTTTTACCCCACATTAACTGCTTATTATTATTATAAGTATGTTTATATTATTACTTTTTTTTTCTTTTCTAAATTTAATTTTTTAAAATATTTATTTTTAAAATTATCATTAATAATATTTAGTTGAGTTAAGATGATTTGTACAACGGATTGGAAAATACTACAATAATATTAATTTCTATTTTATTTTTTATAAAATTAATTTAATTTAATTTTTATTTATCAATTATTTAAATTATATTAATTTTTAAAAAATAAAAATAATAATAAATATATGAAACACTTTTATTTTAAAAATGAATCTACCTTTTGTATATTTATCATTTATATATATACACATAAATTCGTGCATTTTAGCATAATATTCATTTCCTTCTCTTTTTTCTTATTGTAGAATAAAGATGCTTGTAATTATATAATCTAACTATATTTAAATACATATTTTTGTTAATTTAAATGTATAAAATATATTTTTATGTATCTAATATATATTTATAATCTATACCCTAAATAATTATCTTAGAAAATAGTATTTTTTGAAATATCTAATATGTAATTTAGAAACATATAACATACAATTTAATTATATTTAATGTATTTTTTTTTGTTATTTGAAATGTATAAAGAGTATTTTTTTTTACTATATCTAATATATATTTATATATACTTTGAGTAATTCTCTTATGAAAAGAGTGTATTATTTTTTAAAATATTTAATGTATAATTTAGACATATTGTACAATTCATATATATATATATATATATATATATATATATATATATATTACTTTTTAATGTATAATTCCAGTATATATAATATATAATTTGTCGGTAATAGTAATGTATATTTCTTATATATATATTGAATAATTATTTTATGAAAATAGTTTTTTTTTTAAATATCTCATGTATAATTCAGACATAATACATAATTCATATATATTTAATGTATAATTTTATTATTTTTAATGTATAATTTGTTTATAAAAATTATATAATGTATATTTTTTATATGTACATTGAATAATTATTATATGAAAAAAGTATTTTTTTTTTGAAATATATATATATATATATATATATATATATATATATATATATATATATTATATTTTTAATGTATAATTTATCTATACATTATATAAGTTATTCTTATGTTAATAATTTTATGAACTAATCAGTTAAAATAAAATTCAATATTATAGTATGTTAATAATTATATTAATATAATATTTTAAAATTATAATATAAATTATAATAATTTTAAATCATTCAAAATATCATTAAAAATAAAAACAAATATAATATAAAAATAAAAAAAAATTGAAGGCAATAAAATTGTAATTTTGAAAAAAAAAAGCTTTAAGTTCCAAAAAAGTAAAATAATTTCAATTAAAATAACTAAAAATGTTAACAATGGAATTTTTTTTTTAAAAAAAAAAGTATAACAATAGCATTTATAAAAAAAAAAATTGAATTTTGATCACAAAACTGAAAACTAAAGTAATTAAAAAAGCAGCATGCATTAAGTATTGAACTCGTGTCAATTGATGAAAAAGTAGGCTAACTTACCATTTCAACTGAAACCCGTACCAATTCACTTTCCGTAAACAATATATAAAGAAATAATGGTTTCGGACCAGTAAGCTCCCTGGTCTCTGTTATTTATTTTTTTACTTTGTATTTTTTCGTAAAGAATAGCTTCACTATCATTCAATTAAAACAGGATAAAAACCCAGCAATACGACAAATATCAAAACTAAGGCAGAAAAACTAAGGCCTTAGTTAGGGTTCAAAAACAACATTTAACTATATTGTGTCTAAAATAAATTTTGGATTTTTAAAAATAAATTAAATATTTAGTGATTCAAATGAATTTATTTTTTGATTTTAATGGTTTAAAAAATTATTAGGCCTAATTAAAAGTTCAAGTGATGAGTTAGCATCAAATCAGTTGAGAGTTTCAGAATACTGAGGCTTGAGGACAAAATTACGTAATGTATTATAATTGTAAATTTAATTCATCAAGTGACTGCTAGTGTTCTGACTTCT
This sequence comes from Codiaeum variegatum, assembly GCA_948294925.1. Classification (NCBI taxonomy): domain Eukaryota; kingdom Viridiplantae; phylum Streptophyta; class Magnoliopsida; order Malpighiales; family Euphorbiaceae; genus Codiaeum; species Codiaeum variegatum. The sequence goes on along the minus strand of CAOJBK010558477.1, from coordinate 3,536 downwards.
AGCTGAGAAAGTGATATAAAATGGCAGTAGCAAACACAGGGAAAATGACACACAATCATCATCAAATAATCAACAACTCATATCAATCAATCAACAATCAAATCAAACTTTCAACTTCAAATTCAAAACTTTAATTTACTATTTATTATTTCCTCAAGCAATTTCCCTTTTACTATATTCACTAATTTTCAAGTTTTCCTCAATATTTTTAATTCACTGTGTGGAGTGTAATTTTTATAGGGAATGATGGATAACTGGGTTTAGCTTCATATTGGATTCGTTTAATGACGATGTGTGTAGAGTTAATATCCTATATTCCACTTGGTAAGGGGAAGGAGCTTAGTCATGTGGTGCCTACTCGTGAGTTACGGCAAGGATGTCCACTTTCACCATATTTATTTTTAATTTGTGCAGAAGGATTATCTACTTTGCTGCATCATAAGAAGCAAACTGGTTTGATTAAAGGTTGTAAAATAGCTAGAGGTGCTCCATCGATTTCTCATTTTCTATTAGCTTGCGACTCTTTTTTTTTTCAACATGATGATCATAATTGTAAGTATGCTAAGGATTATCTTGATGTTTACTCTTCTTGCTCTTATCAGATTGTCAATTATGATAAGTCATCTATATATTTCAGCCCCAATATTTATTTTTCCTTGCAAAACGTTGTCTGTGGAGTCCTTCAAGTAGCTAAAGAGGATGTTCTTGACTTATACCTCAGCTTACCAGTTCACGTAGGCATAGACAATGTTGTTATATTCCAATTTGTGCAGGATAAAGTGATAAATTGTGTTAGTGGCTTGAAGAAGAAAGCTCTTCCGCGAGCTGGTAAAGAGGTGCTTATTTAAATGGTTTTGCAATCTATCTCGGCTTATGTAATGGGAGTATTTTTTCTTCCTAAAAAGTTATGTTCTAATCTCGAATGAATTATAAATGCTTTTTGGTGGCAAAGTCAGCCTATTAAGCCAAATGAGTTGTGTTGGATGAGTTTTGACAGATTGTGCGCTCATAAAATAGAGGGAGGGATGGCATTTAAGAAATTTCATGAGTTTAATGTTGCGATACTGGCTAAACATGGGTACTTTCGGATCAAAATTCTCTTATTTCTTGCCTGTGGAAGGCAAGATAATTCTCAAGAGGGTCTTTTCTTGATGCAAGCCTTGGAAATAATCCTAGTTTTCTTTGGCGAAGTGTGTTAGCTGGTCAGGAATTACTTCACTCAAAATGTTATATTAATGTTGGGGATGGTTTTTTTATTAACACTTGGACCGATCCATGGCTTTCAGATCTTCTTAATCATAATATTATAATAGTTCTACCCCATGGCATTGTTGTGTCTAAAGTCAGCCCACTTATGGCACAAACTCAGTGCTCTTGTGATGTTGACATGGTTATTGCTGCATTTAATAAAAGAGATGCTTGCTTTATTTTATCAATTCCTTTGAGTATTCAGGCTCAAGACGACTTATGAATATGGGGAGGGGATACCAAAGGCATATATTCAATAAAAATTAGTTATAATCTCATTCAGTTTTATAAGGTAGTAAAAATTTGAGAGGACAAAATTGGAAAAAATTATAGGCTCTTAATGTTCCTTCTAAAGTAAAAAATTTTCTTTGAAGAAGCTTGAAAGAATGCCTTCTGACTAAAATTAATCTCATCATTCGTCATGTTGATGTGCCATTGAATGTGATGTGTGTGTCAATGAAGTTGAGACTATTAGCCATATTTTGCTAACCTATCATTTCGCTGAAGTGTATTGGAGATATGTGAACTTGTGGTTAGGGAATTTGTTTGGTTCTTGGCATAGCTGGTTTAGTGATTTGCAAATGAATGGTTCTACAGATGACAATTCTCAGTTGCTATGGTTTCCTGGAGCTTATGGAGACATAGGAATTAGGTTATTTAGCATCAAAGTAACGACTCTCCGACTGTTGTGACGTGTTTTGCTCTTTCTTTCTTGCATTAGTGGTGTGAAGCACAAGTGCAGCACCCCCTTTTACCGATGCTGCACACTAACAACATTCTCGAGCTATTGATCGATGGAAAGCTCCCCCATCTTTATGGTTGAAATGTAATATAGATGCAACCATTTTTCTTTGTCTTGTTCTTATGGCTTAGCTGCTGTCACGAGAAACTGCAAACGTGAGTTTGTGGCAGCCCATGGAGTGCTTATAGATGGTAATATTAATCCAAAAATGGTAGAAGTGTTGAGTTGGCTTAAAAATAGAAATGACAAATGATGTTATTATTGAAGCATATTCTCATGTAGTTTTTAATTCTTTTCATAATTCAATAGTTTTTAATGCTTTGGTTTATATTTAGATTATTATAAGTTGCTTATATAGGACTTGGTATTGTATGAGCTTCATTTTGTTAGAAGATCATCTAATGGAGTAGTGCATCTCTTGGCTCGCTCTTTACGTTATATGCTGGGGTGTCAGCATGAGTAGGCGAGTGTGTGCCCTCCATGTCTTTTGCCTATTATTTCTAATCAATTAGTGTACAGGGGATAATGATAGCAGGTGCTAAGGAGATTCTATTCTGACTAAAATGTTCTGGTGTACTCTTTGATATCTCTTTGGTACATTTTGATTTTATTTTTTTTAAATGTATATGTTTGATTGTTTTATATTTTTTACTTTTTCCAAAAGTTTAATTATTTAATTACGATTGTTGACTTTGTATCCAATAATAACATCATGTAAAATAGTTCAATTATTATATGAATTTAAATATGAAAAATTATTTTTCATGTAAAATTATGTAAATGGATGGGTAATAAAATAACAATTAGGAATCAAGTTTTAGTTTGAGGGAATATTATTATAAAAAAAAACTTTTCATTTTAGGTATATAATCCAAGTTAAAATCACAATGAAAGCCATTTTTCACGTTTCGGCATTATTTTGCCTTCTAAATCAATCAATCGGTTGGCATCCATTCACACTGGTCCTATAGCCGCAAAGCCCATCCTAAAAACAACGCCAATTTTACCAACTTTCTCAATTTTCCTCAGAGTCTTTAATGGGATTTTTACTCCAAACCCTAACCCTATAATCCTTGTAGAAAATGGAAAACTTGTCTCAATCTTACTCTTCTTATGCTGATTCTGGTGATTCATCACCACACGCTCGCGAAATCGACGAAACTCAATCATGGGACGATCAACAGCAGCTGCCGTCCAATTACAAAGTCAAATTCATGTGCAGTTACGGCGGTAAAATCCAGCCGCGCCACCATGATAATCAACTCGCTTATATTGGCGGCGACACTAAGATTCTTTCCGTTGAAAGAAATGTTAAGTTTTCAGTGATTTTGAACAAAGTCAGTTCTATTTGCGGTGATTCTGATATTTGTTTTAAATATCAATTGCCTGGAGAAGATCTGGATGCTTTGATTTCAGTTACTAACGATGAAGATCTCGAACATTTGATGCTTGAGTACGATAGGATGTATAGAGCCTCTGCTAAACCGGCTCGGTTACGGTTGTTTATTTTCCATTTGAATCTTTCGAGTTTTGTATCTGATGATGT
>CAOJBK010558217.1:0-22235 GCA_948294925.1 Codiaeum variegatum | reverse complement strand
TAATGAATATTGTATTTTGATAGGATGTATCAATTAGAATTAATTTGATAAAAATGGTTGCTTTGCTTCCTTTGAATTGATTCAAATGATATTATTAAGTAAAAGCTTGCTCTAATTAGGAAGCAAGATAGAATCTTGTTTCCCATATTGAAAAGAAAATCCCTGTACCAAAAAGGGCTTTTACATTACTTTTATTTGCAAAGCATTCATGTAATACAATCCAGACAAAGCTGCATAGTAGTAGTTTCTAACCTCCGCTCATGAACTAGAGGTTTACATTTACAATAAACAATAAATATTATTATACCAAAGATTAAACCTTGCTAATCAAATAAAGTTACAAGCACATAATCTTCTCCAATGCCAAATTAATCATAGCATCTTACCTCCACAAAACAGTTCACTAACTCCTGCTTTTTACTTTCATTCAATTACATCATTATCGCCTGTGGCTTCTGGCAAAATGTTACCACCTATATAAAACTTAAATCATTGCAATATAATCTGATACTTCAATCATGTAACTTTCCTCCAGTTTCCAGCCAGATCCTCGAGGATATAACCAAATTTGGGTACATTTTTCTAATACATTGGTTAACCTAATTTGGCACTTCATGGATAATTTGAGGTAATAACTAGTAATTAATCCCTCTTAGGGCGCCATGTAAGGTGCCGGTGGGTTATTGAATAACTAGCAAAAGATTTCATATATGCTGGGGAAAATAATATTTCATGCTATATCTCTTTGGACGGTCTAAATTAGCATTTGAAATATAAATTCTAAGCAAACCCCAGTAGAAACCATGAAGTTGTAACAGAAGATTAGAGCATCGATCAAGGGCCACCAATGCAATACCTAGACATGGAAGGGTAGCTCCTAGACACAAAAGGCAAGTATATCGGCAACTAGCAACCCCACAACCTTTGAAAATCGGACAGCGTAGTGCCCCTCGTAAGGTCGTCCGAGCACTTAATATAACTTAAGACATTTACTGAGAATGAGAAACTAAAATAGATAACTATTCCTATGGAACAGGAACCTTCTCGATTGTTATAAACCTTAACCAACCATCATCAAATTTAGAGCCTTTTTAACTATTTACACGGTGGTCCCTTTTCCTTAACAAGGCACTGGTTGAACTTATGTACCTGTTGCCCAACCTAAATCAGTGTTGGCCTCTGCTATAACAATGCTAAGGGGTTGCCATCCTGATTGATGGTGTATTAACCATTTCTTTGCTGTAATTGTCAGGTTTAAGAGCTGAAGTATATTACCCAAAGCAAGTTCTTTCAAGCACATATTCTTTAAAAGGGTAGCAGCTTCATACCTGTATAATAGAAGAGATAAAATGCAGGACACGGCATATTCACAGTTAGATGAGAAACTTCAGCAGTCAACTAAGTCAAAGAGTAGAGTGATAAGCATTACCTGCAGTGAGAAGACATAAGTGCAGATCGTCCGGCAGGGGATCCAAGAAATTTCAGAATTTCATCCCACGTTGCTTTTGGATATTCCTTAGGATTACCGCCTATAGGGTTCACACATTTCCATAATTTCTCATTCTTACCAACATACAACTGCACAGCTCCTAAGTTTTGCTTCTTGACCATCTGATGTTCAATAGCACTCTCAAGGGCCTTTTTAATGTCAGTATTGCGATGTTTGGGATCTCCATATCGGATGCAATCAGCAATATTTCCTTCAGTTGGCATTATCTTTTCACTCTTAAGAGTATTTAAGGAAAGTAAGATAACTCCTATAAGGCCTTGGACATATTCTGAGGGTTTCGGGCATCCGGGAGTTCCCCATATAGCATTAGCAAGAGCTACATCGGTGCTTGTTGCTGATGATGATGGTGGTGGATATTCTGGACAACCTGGGTATCGATTGTTCAGTGTCTTATGGTAACCTGAAGGCATCTTCTGTGACATATGTTCATTTTGCGAGTTATTTAAGTTTACAGATTTCGGAGCTTTTTTCTTTGCTTCATGTTTTTGCTCTCCATTTCGTCTATGAGCAACTGAAACGTTGTGAAAGTTGGTAGGATATCCAGAAATATTTAAGTTACCGATATCAGGCACATTTGTAACTGGTGCTGAAGTAAAGGTCGGTCCGTTTGGCTTAGCAGGCATTATAGATAGAGCATGAAGTATAGGTGGGCGCGGATACAAACTACCCACTTGAAGATCAGGTAGCATAGGTGGAGCATTTGGCCTTGGCATATAGTTTTGATGATTGCAGGGAACATGAGTAACCTCACTCCAAGTAAAGTTAGGATTTCCAGGAACGATCTCTAAAGCGGGTCCATTTACGGGGGCTTTTGGGAGAAAAGTACCAGGCTGATAGGAATTTGAATTATACTGACCTTCTTGGGTCCAAACGGGTAAATTTGATGGTTTGGGCCCATTTGTTTGGTTCGAGTTTTTTCGTGTGGTTTTTCCTTTCTGTTTATTTGAGTATTGAATTCTCTGATTTCCCATATGGATATTTTCGGAATTAGAATCCGATGGTTGCTTGGTGTAAAGGGCTTCAGGAGCAGAAACAGAAACTGAAACTGGACTCGGTGAAGTGTCTGAACTAGAAGTATAACTATTATTACCAAGTTGTTGTAATTCACTCTCTGATAGTGGCTGCCCCCCAGCAAGAAGACTCGTCCAAAGCCATACACTTCTAGCAGCTGCAATGAGTGCTGCAGATGCTCTTTGAGGCTGTGCTAGAAGAATGTTGTATCTCCTCATCCGCAATTGATGGAGAGCATTAGAGAAGTCCCGATCACCGGAAATTAACAAATAATTAGCAGGTGCAGGATTATCGACTGCCCAGAACAACATATCCACAAGAATCTTCTTATCACTGGCATCTTTAACACCTGATTCACATAAAAATTATCAACAATTAGAGAACAATTTCCAAAACCAAAACTGTCTTCGACAAAGTCAGAGAATCAAACAAGCAAACAAAGAAAAAGAGAGAACCAATGTCGATTAACACTCATAGCTGAGAAGAAGATGAATGTAGTAAATCAGTTGAATCCTTCACAAATCCGAGTAATCTGATGCATGAGGTATATAAAGAGCACATAATGATGTTCAAAATTTTCTGTATACTTATGTCTTGTGTTCATTTGGCTTAAAAATCTCTTGTTCCTAAGGCTAAAGGATGAATCTATGTTAAATTGCTAATAAATGCCATAAATATGAAATTTATTGAAAGGGAAAGCATTTATTCAGCATTCACCCTATAAAAATTCAATCTTTCTCCAATTCCAAAAGCCACAGACTGAGCTAACATTACCCAAATTGACATTAAAAAGTACAAAATTATAATGTTATAAATTAAAAAAACCTAACTCCCTTCTAATTTGGGAAAAAATTTACAATTCCCAAAACCATAAGGCACAAATCAGTTATTAAACAAAAAATGAAAATAAAATGGATACAATTTCAAGCTCAAAGACCTAGAAATCAAGATCCAATTTTTCCACTTCAAAACAACAAATTACCATAAAAAAAACCCACAAAAAAAAATCACCAAATCAACAAAATAAAATGAGGAATTTAATGGGTACAGTACCAGCAGGGACATGATTTAGGGCAATTCCAGTACTCGACAAAGCCTGCTGAACAGCTGAGTGAATCCGATGAGTATCCCCATAAGCCGAAATCGAAACTGGTCCAGAATAATTCATTTTAACCAAAGCGGAACTTATGTTCTGAGCTATAGCATGTGGGTCACATTCTCTAGGCACTTGACAATTCTCAATATCCCACCAAACCGATGTCTTCGCCATAACATATTGACTCTCCGCTGGTCCTCCGCCGCCCATGGTTTCGCCGGCGATTTAGAGAAGTAATTGCCAGTGATTATTCGGTTCGATTCTTGTGGTAGCGGTAATATAGAGAGAGGATCTAGTTGGCGTCTAATGTAATAAAAAGTAAAAGGGACGTCTTTTGGCAGAACATTTGTTCTATGCTTTCATGGAGTCGGGGAAATTTACTTTTAAGCCCCTTTGATTTGATTTGTGGTTGTGGACTGGATCATGTTCTCATTTAAAGACTTACTATTTCATTATGAAATAAATGATTATTATACTTACTAATAATAATTTTTTATATTCAATTATTTTTAAAATATATAAATAAAAAATTATAAAAAAATAATTTTTTAAAAATATTTGTTGCGATAAATGTATTGATATATTTTTTATATTATAATTTAAAATATTTTTATATAAATTTATTTTTGATATTTAAATACGAAAATTAAAAATACTATTTATTTAAAAAAAGAGAGAGAATAATTCAATTTTTAGTGATTTTTGTCATTTTTGGCTATGTTGGAAAATATTTAATTTTTTTTGACAAAAAAATATTTAATTTTTGAAAATATTTTTTAAAATAAATTTTCTATAAATAATAGTACATATATATTGATGTAAATTGTTTTTAAGCAATAATTAATGAAATTTTTTTTAATAATATATGAATTTATCAAATAATATTGAATATATTACAATTTTAAATATTTATTATTGATTATATATTATTTTAATTATTTTAATTTAACAAAATATGTTAATTTTAATTAAATTTAGTATAAAAAAAGTGTGTGATGTGTGTTTGGAAAAAAAGTTGGTATTTTAAAATTAATTTAAAATATTTATATTTTAATTGATAAATTTGAATAAAAAATATTTAAAACAAGTGATTGTGGAATTTATTAGAAATAAAAGTTAAATTAATATTATATTAGATGTTAAAATTTATTAAATTAATATCAAGTAAAAATACATTAATACCTTATTTTGAGCAACCACTAAAGACTAATAAATTGAGTATCAACTATTGCTAGCAATGCACATAACCCTTCCCTTGTCCTTTATATGCTTGAGAGGGTAAACTCTTCTTGATAATCATTTGTTTAAAAAATAAAAAAAAATGAAAAATAGTGTTACATATAAGGAAATTTTATAAAATTTATTTGTATTAAATCACATGATTTATACTTCATTTATTCTTAAATATTTATTTATTTTTATTTTTTGAGATTTAACTTTAATATTAAATATCTTTCAAAATATAAAAATAAAAATTATTAAAAAATAATATTATAAAAATAATTTTCAATATAATTTTAACTATATACACTTTATTAAAATATTTGAAAGATATTTAAGTTAAAGTTGAATTTCAAAAAGTGAAAATATCAAATACTTCATTTGTTCTTAAATATATTTTTTTATTTTTTTAAGATTTAACTTTGACTTTAAATATTTTTTTAAATATATAAATAAAATTTATAAAAAATAATATTATAAAAATATTTTTCAATACGATTCTAATGATATATTTTTATAATTTTTATTAATATATTTTAAAAAATATTTAAGATCAAAATTAAAACTTAAAAAGCGAAAATGTTAAATATTTAGAAACGAATGAAGTATTTAGAAACTAGTGAAATATTTTCAAATTTCAACTATATCATTAAAAAATAATTTAATTATAACCAATTTACCAAATCTTTAAAATTATAATGTGCCATTTATTCATTTCTAACCACTAATAATACACAATGACTTTTATCTAGTAAACTGATCAAGAGACGAGTGGTTTGCCTCGAGCAACTACTCATTTACTTCCTCTATTTTTTTAAAAAAATGGTCATTTTATATTAAAATTTCAAAAATTAATTTATAAAAAAAATTTTAAATTATAATATAAAATATTTATTAATATGTTTATTTTAAAAATATTTTTATAATATTATTTATTTATATATTTTAAAAATAATTAAAAAGTAAAATTTAATTTTGATAAATATAATGATAACTTATTTTAAGATCCAAAGAGTACGCTGGTTGTTGAGGTCCACAATAGTAATTTAAATCTTCATATGCCTGCAACCAATGATTGTGAGCCACATCATCAACATGACTCATCCTCTTGGTAATTTCCATTTTCCAATTTATTTTGACTTATAAATAGGAGCAATATGAAGTTTCTTTTCTTTTTCGCATTTGAATGGGAAATGCGAAAAATACAAAAGTACATTATTTTTTATTACAAACAGGAAACCCTTATAAGATATATTAAATTAATAAATTTAATAATTTGAAATTATTCTATAAAAAGAAATTTAAAAAAATTGTCTTCTTCTTCACCTAAGATACAACTCCACCATATTTTCTTAATTCCACCACCGCACCAAACCTCCTTCCGCCACCGCCGCCAACCTCCTTCCACTGCCGATCATCTTTTCCAACAGCCATAAAAAAATTGAAACGTCCTAAATAAATTTTGGTAGAACACCAATTTTTAATCAAACAAAAATAATTTCAAAATCAAATCAAAATTTTAAAAAACAAAATGATAGAAGAATCACAAATTATTTTGACAAGAAAATTGAAATTATTTGATTTTATAAAAATTAATTATAATAATATAAATAAAAAAAATTCAAATATCATGGTTTAGATATTTGCGAGTTTTTTTAAAAGAGATTTGAGAGTTTATAAAGAGAAATATTTTAAAAATTGAATTCAAATCTTAGAGTTTAGAGAAAAATATTTTAGATTAGGAAGCTTAGAGAGAGAAATGAGTTAAAAATAAAAATTGATAAATGATTTTAATTAATTTAAAATTAGTTAATAATATAAAAAATAAAAGATTTATATACATGAGAGATGAAAATAAAATTAGAAAGATATGTGCATCAATTAAAATGTTGTAACCAGCATAAATACTCTTTTGCCAATATTTACTGGATTCAAGCATTAAAATATTAATTTTATAAGTTTATATATTAAAATATTCATTTTTACTAAGTTTAGATACTGATATTGTATTTATCTCGCATTTTAATTGAAAGCAGCTAATATTCTGCATTTTCTCAATACATATCACTATCCTCTGCTTCATCCGTTTCAAAATAGGCACTTTCACATTTTGACTACAAATTTCTAATAATATAAATCTATAAAAATATCAAATTTATATAATTAGATTTGTATTAAAAACTAGTTTTATAATATTATTTTTTAATAATTTTTATTAATATATTTTTTTAAAAATTTAAAAGATAAATTTTAACTTTAAATAATGAAAACGCCTATATTTTGAAATGGAAAGAATTTGTTTTATGCCTGGCAAATATTGTTGTAAAAATAGTACTTATTTCGTCCCAAAAATATAGTCTTATTTAGAGGTGTTCATAATCATGGTCAGACTGTAACAGTCTCATTCGATCTGATATTCAGATTTAAAATTTTAATTTTTCAGGTTCCGGTCCAAACCCATAAAAGATTGGTGCAGTCTAAATTCGAAAAAAATCCGGATCAGACCTATTTAAATTAATTAATTAATTTTTATTTATTTTTCTATATTAAAAATTGAATTTTTTTAAAACCAGTCCAGTCCGGGATTTGGACTGGAATTACAGGTCCGGTTCAGGGTTTGGACCAGTATTTTTCGGTCCAGTCTTCGGTTCTTAAAATATTGAAAATCCAGATTTCGGTCCGGTCCGATTCTTTACTGGTGAATAGCCCTAGTCCCGTTTAACTATTTTTTTTATATCTCAAATTATAATCAATTTTTAATAAATAATTAATTAATCTATTTATAAAAATATTTCTAATTAATTATTATAATTTGATTTTATATTTTTATTGATCACTAACTATAAAGGTAAAAAACACTATTATGCATAAAATTAATTAAAACAACTATAATAATTATAATTTCTTAATCTATCTGAAAAAAGCAAATGGGTATATTTTTTTTTGGATGGAGGTAGCTTTATTCTATAAAAAAAAATGAAATTATCTCATATATAAATTAATAAAATTAGGGGGAAAAAATTAAATGAAGAAAAAAAAAAAGGATTCACATTGCTCTTCTTCCTCCCATTCCATGGCCTAACGCGTTAAATCATGGAAAATGCCAAAGGGTAAAAAAACCAAACGGAATCATTAATAGTGAATTGAATACCATTAATATCAATTAAATAACCTAGCTTTGGAAATTGGCAAAGAATTATTTTTTTTCCTTGATCAAATATTTTAAATTTTTAAACTTGCAAAGTTTTTTTTTTCTTAGAGGTGCACTAATACCAATATTTTTAAGATACTACTCTGCCGTCCACAAATAAATGTCAAGTTCGTATTTTAATATTCAACTTTGACTATATATTACTGTTAAAATACATAATTAAAAATATAAAAAATATATTATTATAAAAATATTTTTCAATATAAATCTATTGATGTATATTTCATATTATAAATCGAAGTAATTTAAAAAAAAAAAAAGAAAGGTCAAACTTGAGTACAAAAAATCGAAATTAACATTTATTTTTGGATGGAGTGTGTAACTTTTTCTTCGTATATATTTAATTAATTACTACTACATTATTGATGGCTTACTTCTGCAAGTATACAGAGTCGTCCAAGTAATACAATGATGAGTATAGTATCGTTCCTCTGGAGACAAGATTAGTTACTAGTGCAAACCTTCGTTGTTGTTTAGCAAATTGAAAGTTGGATATGATTAAAGTTAAATTAACTTAAATTAAAAATCTAAATAGAAATTCAAAGTTCAAGAATAATCAAAAAAATTAACAATGGCAAACGATCTATCTTGATGTCGAATCCTTTTATATTCATTTCAGTCATGAATGAAAGTTCAATTCAATCAATCATTTAAGTCAAATTGGTATTCCACAAAAGTAGCTTGCAATCTTTCTCAAGCAATGCAATCCCTAATTTCTAAAAGTTATAAGCGGAATATCCTCTCAATTATAATCGATTAGAAAAAACATTAATACCAATGAATCATAAAACCAAAGAGTTTTGTGAACCTATCTCTAACATCCCCAAATAACTCTCAATACATGTGAGTGTTCAATCATACCAAACTTTCTCAAGTCAATAATATGAAAACTATACTCAATTAACAAGTATGCTATTGCTAATCAAGCTAAACAATCATGAATCACATGTATAAATTAACCAAAGGAATTACTTTATTGAACTATAAATCATTCAATCCATAAAATGAAATCTAGGGTTCATCTCAATCTAGATAGAAAAATACTTTAGTTCATGTTCATCAAAACAAAACAAGAAAATAATGAAAGAGATAAGAATAGCAAACAAATCATTTTAAATCCTGATTCTTCGTCTCTAATATTGAATCCTTGAGTATTTTCTGTGAAAATCCTCTTGAAAATAGCTCTCTATCTTGAAAACCCTTTTTTTTTTGTAAAAGAAATCAGCACCCCTTTTAATTCTCAACATGTCTCTTTTCAAAATGTTGAAATCTGTCTGGTCACGGGGATGTTATTACAGGCATGACAACATCCCGTGATTTTCTTATGAGTCCCACAAAAGTGCTCCATACTTGTAGTGCAAAGATCTAATTAATTAAAACTCAATATGTTTGCTTCTAAAACTTCAAATTACGATTGATATACACCCATTTCATGCTAAATTAATCAATGGTCTTTAAAATACTCTAAAAGAACATTGAACAAACAAATCAAACTTAGTTTAAATACAAAAACATATTAAGAACGAGAGGTAAATATAGACAAATAAACTCTTATCAATTATTATTCTCATAAATTGTATCCATTCATTGTTTGATTGTTCATTCATTTTTAATTAATTTTTTTATTATGATTAATTTTAATTTTAAATTAATTCAAACAAGAAGTGGTAACAAATACTTCGTCATTTTCATTGATGATAGCACAAAATTTTATCATGTTTATCTAATAAAAAGTGAAGATGATGCCATAGAGAAATATGTTCTCTATAAAAATGAAGTTGATAATCAACCCAATAAGAAAATAAAAGAGTTAAAGAGTGATAGAGGTAGTGAGTATGTTGTTCCATTTAAAGCTTTTTGTGAGCAAAATGGAATCATACATAAAGTCACAACTCCTTATTCACCTCAATCCAATGGGATTGCTAACAAAAATAATCTTACTTTTAAAAAAAATGATGAATGAGATGCTAATTAGTTTTGGTTTAGCACAAAACATGTGGGGTGAAGTTGTGTTGTCAGCAAATTATCTTTTAAATAAGATACCTCGAAATAAATATGATGAAATCTCATATGAATTATGAAAAAACAGAGTCCCTTCTTACAAAAAACTACGAGTGTAAGGGTATTTAGCTAAAGTAGTTGTACCTCCTCCAAAGAAGGTAAAGATGGGACCGAAAACCATTGATTGTGCCTTCATTAGTTATGCACAAAATAATAGTGCAAATCGATTTCTTGTGCATGAGTCTAAAGTCCCAGACGTTCACAAAAATATGATAATAGAATTAAGGAATGCATCATTCTTTGAGGATGTGTTTCCATGTAATTATAATGCAGTAAAACAATCTTATGAGACTACTGTTGAAAAATAATATAGATGAAGATCAAGAAGATGCACTAGAAAGAGAAACATGTGATGAAGAAGAACAAGTGGTTAAGGTTAGATGTAGTAAAAGGGAGTGAATAAAAAAATAATTTGGTCCAGATTTTCTGTTTTATTTACTAGAAAGTGAACCTTAGAGTTTCAAAGAAGTTGTAACTTCACCATAAGGCCCTATCTGGAAAGCCATAAACAGCAAAGTTAAATCCACTTGCAAAACCATACTTGGGAGTTAGTGGATTTTTCTTCAGGTTGTAAACCGGGTATAAATGGATTTTCAAAAGGAAAATGAAAGTAGATGGAACAATTGATAAGTACAAGGCTATACTTCTAAATAAAGATTATAGACAAAAGGAAGGCCTACTTTGACACATATTCTCCTATGACAAGAATAAACTCCATTTGAATCATAATTTCCATTGCGACCTTGCGCAATTGTGAAATACATCAAATGGATGTAAAAATAGCTTTTCTAAATGGAGATTTGCATGAAGAAATCTACATGGAACAACTTGAAGGCTCCATTGTCCCTAGACAATAAAAGAAAGTCTATAAATTGGTGATGCTTTTGTATGGCTTGAAACAAGCACCAACATAGTGGCAATAAAAGTTTAATCATACAATGATCACGAGTGAGTTCAAAATCAACGAAGGTGACAAATGTGTTTATGTCAAAGAAATAGAAAAATGGCTATGTCATTTTATGTCTTTACGTTGATGATATACTCATTGTTATAAATGATGAGCACATGATTAAATCTACCAATAATTTGTTGACTTCCAAATTTGACTTGAAAGATATGGATTTTTCTAATTTTATTTTGGGATTTAAAATTTCAAAAACTTCAAAATGAATTTTTTTGAGTCAAGCTCATTATGTACATAAAATTCTTGGTAAGTTTAGCAAAGATGATACATGCATATCAATAACATCTTTAGATACGAGGGTGCATCTATCAAATAATAGAGGAGAAGGCATTTCTCAAGTGGAGTATGCTAGAGTTATAGGAAGTCTAATGTACTTAACCAGTTGTACAAGACCATACTTAGCCTAAACAATAAGCAACTCAGCAGATATACGAGTAGTCCATGTGTGAATCACTGGAAAGCTATCGTAAGAGTACTTAGGTATCTTCGATACACTTGTGACTATGGGATGCACTATACTGGAGAAACAATGATATTAGAATGATATTCTGATGCTAATTGGATCTTATATATGAAAGACTCAAAGTCTACCCATAGCTATCTGTTTACACTAGCTGGTGCAACTGTGTCATGAAAATCCTCTAAACAAACGGTAATTGCTAGATCTACAATGAAATCATAATTCATTGCTTTAGACAAATGTGGCGAGGAACAATATGGCTTCAAAATTTCATAGAAAGTATTCCAAAATGGCCAAAGCATGTGCCAACTATATTCATACATTGTGATAGTCAATCTGCTATTGGAAGGGCACAACGCAACATTTACAATGGTAAGTATAGACACATTCATCATAGACATAATACCATTAGACAATTAATCTCTATTAGAGTTATTTCCACTGACTATGTAAATTAAAAGGATAACATAGCAGATCCATTAGCCAAAGGGTTAAATAGAGAATTAGTAGAGAAGTCAACAAGGGTAATAGGGCTGATGCCCATTAGTTGAAAGGTTATTACAAAGGAAACCCAACCTAGTTGGTTGGAGATTCCAAGATTTAGGTTCAAAGAGACAACCTAATTATAAGACACCTAGTTAGATTATTATGGGGGTTATCCTCATGTCCAGTGATGTAGTGAAGAAAAGGTTAAGTTATGCTCTTAATGAGTCGTAAAAAATCACCTATGTGAGAGAGAAGTGGGGTCGCTTCAAGGGAGATTATTAAGGGAACAATTCTTAGAAACTCTTGTAAAACTAGGCAGATGTTCAGGGCCAAAATAAACATAACCATGAGAACTAAACAACGTTAGAAAATAATCTTGCGTGTAATATATCATCATTTACACTAACAACATAATAGTTCAATGACATCATGTCTACTGATCAGTCAGTAAAGTAAATATATTTCATAAGGGAAGGTTCCAAGG
Organism: Codiaeum variegatum; assembly: GCA_948294925.1. NCBI lineage: Eukaryota > Viridiplantae > Streptophyta > Magnoliopsida > Malpighiales > Euphorbiaceae > Codiaeum > Codiaeum variegatum. The sequence continues at coordinate 9,731 of CAOJBK010558217.1, read as the reverse complement.
GTAACACCTACCTATCTTATGTTGGTTTTGATTCAATGAACTAAATCTAGTCAAAATGTTTTAATATCAAAACTGAGCGATTTTATTTTGCTGCCAATTTTCATTCGTGCTGGGGATTGTTGGAAAATATGTTGTGAGATTAGATACTAAGCGATTTTAGTATAAGACATTTCAAAATTCATGTTGTGAGAACTTCGAAACAATATGTTGTACACTTAAAATAATGGTCTAGTGAATGAGAAATTGTCTCATAAAGTTACACACTTAACATGGCCAAAATAGCGAAAATGGGACTTAATTCCACATTGAAAAAAGATGAAACCATTTGTGGATTTATATATAGGCTTCCATTTTATAGTGGATAACAAGCTTTTGGGGAGAGGCTCTCTTCATGCGCGCTAGGGGGTACAGATCCCAATCACCTTAAGCCCCAAAAATTTTGCCCATGCTCGCACGTTCTGCATACATGACAGTGTCGGTCAAAAAGCTGTGGGCCTAGGCAAGCCTAAGTTTTTGCCCTTTTTCATTTGAATTGGAGAAAAGGGAAACACGACCTGAAGGTTGATTTGCACGGGCTCGTACGAAAATGGTTTTGGACCGTGTGAATCTCTAGACTGTTTTGGAAAATTGACACGGGTTGAAAAAGTGCTCACACTGGGCCGTACGAATGTGATTTTGGCCCATGAGCCTTACAATTTTTGCCAGTTACAAAGTTAAAATTCTATAATTAAGTGTGCAACTTATGTCTTAATGTGACATGTTTTGATAGTTGTTAAGAAATTAATTATGTTTTGATTTCTGAAACTACTAACCCCTCATATGATTATAAATTTGGTGGTTTTCCTCCATTTTGTTATAGGTAATCAAGTGATCAAGAACACAGAAGAATCACACAACATATCAACAACACATCTAAATCATAGAAAATCATTGAAAGTTTTATGCACTTGTTTGTTTTTAAAAATAATCTGTGTTTGAGTTCATATGTTGCAAAATTCGAATGGATTTTTTGCTATTGTTGAGCAAAGAAATCAATACTCGTGGTATCATGGGAAACGAACACCGATCAACTTACAATAATAATAAGTGGTGAATCTATTTTAAGGAAACTGATAATACATGACTCGAATTTTTTTTTACCTTTTTATTTGTTTTCCTTTGCTACTTTATGTTTATGTTTATTACATACATTCATTTTATGTTACGAATTAACAAGTTTCTGCACGTGTTTTGACTTATTACAAAGCTTAATGTGTTTCAGTTTTGAAATATTTACATAAGTTAAATAGTATTGATTTGCAATAATTTGTTATTGGGTTTTCCAATTGATTTTCATTTAATCATAATTGGTTTTGTCTAACAATTTATTGCTTAAATTTTTGGAATAGTGCAGTAATTGAATTTGTTTCAGATACTACCTTTAATTGTTCCTGTTTCTTGGACTGGTATAGAAATTGAATTCGTTTCAATTCCTTTTAAAATTGTTGCTGTAATTTTATCAATTTACTAGTTTTGTTCATTCTTATGTTATGGATTTGTAATAATTCTGTTTAGAATTATTTTGTTGTAATTTCAGTCGTAATCTCAATTTCCTAATGCTTTGTATTCTGAATTGTTGTAATTTTCTGTAATTAATTTTAATCACAAAATTTATTTTTTTTTGTTACTATAATTTGTGTAATTACAGTCGATATTGATTAATACCATTTTCTTACAAACTAGCTATGGTTGGCTTGCAAGAATCGAAATGGGAGATCTCATTTAAGTAAGGATTGATTTTATAAAAGGCATGTATGAAGTAAGGGAGTTTGAAGCAGTTGGTATCCAAGAATTTCTAAGCTGGTGAAGGCAAACAAATAGCAAAATGTGATCATTGAAACTGATTCTCAAATTGTTTATATGAACCGGTTCGTAATTCTTGTTATTTTGATGCTTTTGGTTCAAGTATTGATGCTTGTAAAGGGTTGCTAAGTATGAGAGATATCAGGCTTAGTTATGTGAAAATATCTGCATGTGTTCATGCTCATTGATTAGCAATAGTAAAGAGTTCTTTATCAGGTCCTGTTCTTTAAATTGATAATTTTCCTAATTTGGTCAGCAATATAGTAAATCAAGATTTGATGTCTCCAGTGACGGACTTAAAGAGGTGCAAGTGAGGGTGACTGCAAAATTTTAAAAATATTATACATAAAATTTTTATGTTTGCCTCCCTAAAATTTTAATATTTTAGTATTTATACTTTTTAAATTTTAAAAAAATTTAACTATAACTTTATAAAGAGTTAATGATACTAAAATTTATGGTTCTTCATAGCTTTTACTATTTCATTATAATAATATTGTAAAAAACAATTTTATATTCTTGTAAGTGACAATATTATATTTCAACTAGTTTAATAGTGCATACAAATATTTGTATTTGTACGATAAATATCATAATTATAAAATTTTTATAATCTATTTACTATTAATATTTTTATTTTCATTGATTAATTAATTTAAATTATTATTTAAAAAAATAAAAATTTAGAAATAAATAATGGGTGTAGATAAGAAAATTATATAAAAAGTGTAAATAAAAATATTTTTATTAAGATGTTCTTTTTATATATTACGATATAAAGCACTTCATTTTCTTTTTTTCAAATTTTAAGTTCATATCTAATATTCCTTCAACCAAATTTAATTATCATTGTTTGGCAAAAAAAAAAATGTATATATATAAACATTAATTGAAAAGAGCAAATGGATTAGAACTGTTTCTGTTTAGAATATTAAATCAAACTAAAATTGAATCAATTAAACATCGAATTAGAATCCAATATCAACAATTTTAGTTGATGAACTTATCAAAATCATAAGAGATAATTTGAATCAGAACCTACCATTCAATCTTGATTCGCTCCTTAACATAATAAAAGAATCAATTTAAATTATTTAAAATATTATTTTTTTTTACAAAATAAATCATATAATAATTCTCTCATTAAATTATCACAAGAGGGATGTAAAACTATACTAAATAATATTATGCTACTCCAAAAAAAAAACTACTACCTTGGTCCGGAAAGGATAAGACTTATTTGAATTTTTTACGCATATTAAAAAAATTATTTTTTTAAAATAATATTAAAAAAATTAGTTAATTTAGTTATATTAATAATTTTTTCCAAAAAATTATTTATTTATAATTTTTAATTAATATATATTTGTTAATATAATATTATAAATTAATAATTAAATTAATAACTTAAAAATAAAAAATAATTTATAATTTTAAATGGATAAAAAAATGAGTTTATTTTTTTCGAACTAACAGAGTAAATAATATTAGGCTGAAAAAAAAACGATGAAATTACCCAGTATACCATTTTTTAACTAAAAGTTACATTTATACTACATGCGGAAATAAAATTAGTTAACTCAAAATTTATGAATTGTGATTTCTAGTTTATTTCTTTACCAACATATGGTATAGTAGCGAGACAAAGTTGTTGCACCATAATATAGTTTATAATTGATACCACTCAATATTAGTCTAATTCGGTCCCAATTATTCGATCAAAATCTGGCTGAACCTTAGAATACACTGATCCTACCCGAACCCTAAGCACTCGGCAGGATTTATCTCATCTGGCCTTCGCTAGTTCGGGTGCACAGAAGACAGGCGTCGCTAACTCCGTGGAAAGGTACACTGCAAGGTACTGGAAGCAAGCACGTGTCCCATTCAACAGGGTTTTCACCCTGTAAATACAACACTCAACAACTCAAACGAGGTAATGTTCACATGCAATTCAAAACTTAACCAAGTTCCATTCTTGAGAGTTTTCATACTCTAACCTATTTTTGACTTGAGCATCGGAGGATTATCGCCATAACCACGTTCGGCCACCTCTGACCTTTTGTTTCCTCTATGCAGGCTGTCCTAACTAGACCAGAGTAATCAGCATCCTGCAGTGTGACCAATCCACGCGCACCATTTGGTGTCGTTTGTGGGAACGATATAGAAGTTCCTTTCCAAAACGTTTCAAAGCCTGTATAACGGTTAAAGCTCTCAAAATGGAATAAACCCATGATAAAATCCACATAGTGGAGGATAGTCCTCCTCCCACTAATACAAACCCAGCAGCAAACACACCTCCAACACACCAAAATTTAGCAGCAACTTTGACTAATTTAGCTGCTTCCTTGCAACCCCTCCAAAGTTTCATGGAACAACCCATACAGCCCCAAGCAACTCCAGATTTGGTAACCGCATTACAAAACCTGATTACCAACCTCGTTCCCTTGCTTCCACCACTTCCAGCAAGTCAAAGACCTAACCCACCAGCTGGGATTAAAAATAACTTTCCTATGGTGAACCAAGGATTGAATTTCAATGCCCCCGCTGACGTAGCAGGAGCCTTACAAAATAGGCCTGCAGGAGAAAGGGATAAGAGCAAATCAGTGCCAAAAGCGCCGGTCAGAGAAGAAAGGGTTGAAGAAAGGAGTGGAAGACGACAAGTATATGAGAGAGAGGCAGTAGGAGATAGGTTTGTCGGCAGTAAAAGAGAGAAGGATTGCAGGAGCCGATCCCATAGGGGTTCAGAGCAAAGACACGAACATGCAAGTAGGCATGGAAAACCCATGGGAGAAGATCAAAAGGTCTTAAGCCACCATGGGTCCAGAGTAATGATTAGAGAAAAGGTCAGGAGAAACATGGAGGAAACGGCAGGCCCCAAGTCAGACAGAAGGAGAAACTTTTCTCTTCACCTTAGATCTCCATTTTGTAGGAGCATATAAGAGTTTCAAATGCCTAAAAAATGCAAGCAGCCTCTGATAGACCAGTATGATGGCAGCCAATATCCCAAAGCACATGTCTTGGAATACAAACACTTTGTGGAGTTGCAAACCATTAGAGATGAAACACTTTGTCGGGCTTTCAGAGGTACCTTAGGAGGGGCTGTGGTGAAATGGTATGATAGCCTGCCAAAGGGAAGCATAGATTCATTTTGGAGTCTAGTGAACTTGTTTGTCAAGAGATTTTCAGTGAGCATCCCCATACCAACACCAACTTGAGCCTTGGAGTAGGTGGAACAGGGTTCGGACGAGTCACTTAGAGACTTCATTGCTTGTTTCAATAGAGAGACACTGAAGGTGACGGATATCGATGAGCCTCGAGCAATTGAAGCCTTTGCAGAAGTGCACTAACCATCAAGACTATTTCAAAGCTTTGGTCCGGGGTTCTCTCAGGACCTTAAACGAAGTAATGGAAATTGTAGAAGAATATATTAAGCAAGATGATGCTTTCAAGGAGAGTAGGTTTTTTAAGAGAATAAAGCTAGAAGAGGGAAGCTCGTCCCAGAAGAAAGCCATGAAAGAGGAGTTGGCAACAAAGGGTAGAGGAATCCTTAACAGGCCAAATCTCCAGCCAAGGCATATTGAACCACCTAGAAGGGAAAGTTTTGATCCCTTCAAACTTACACCACTGAATGCCAAACCCGAGGTGGTCTTTGCAGCCCTTCGGGAAAAAGATATTTGAAAGAGACCCAGGCCCATTATGAAGGATCCAGCTAAGCGAGATAAATCTCTATGGTGTAAATTTCACAACACTCATGGGCATATCACCGACAATTGTCGCTCCCTCCTGGAGGAGATTGAAAGGCTCATAAAATAGGGCTATCTCAGTAACTATGTCAAGTTGACTGATAGAACAGGCCCAATGAACCCATCGCAGGCAGTGCCAATCGAAAATGGAGTGGCTGGAGACATTCTATGCCTTACAGGAGGCCCAAAAGAGGTCCCTCTCAGTCGAAGGAAGAAGAAACAAGTGGCCCAAGCTCATGAGCCATCAGAATTTATTTATTTCAATGGCTCGAAGCAGCCCACATTTAGTTTAGCTAGTAGAGCTACCAAAAAGGCCGAAGCCATAGTGATCTCAGCGGTGGTAGCAAATTTCAGGGTCAGTAGGATCTTTGTAGATACAGTAAGCTCGGTAAATCTATTACAGTGGGAGACATTAATGCAAATGGGGATCGAAGGCTCACAAATCCAACCTTTAGAAGTGCCAGTGTGCACTCTTGACAAAGCCATCATCCCAGCAGTGGGTACAATCGAACTGCTAGTGACAGTGGGCTGAGCTCCGAAGGCAGTAACATTGATACCAATCTTTGTGGTAACGAAGTTACCCATGGCGTATAATGTGTTGTTGGGAAGACCACTACTATGGGATCTAGATGCCTCAATGAGTGTCAGAAGAGGCAGATTAACAGTTCCCCTTCCTGGTGGATCAGACCTGTACATCTATGGGGATGCAACACCCAAGATGACCTTAATGATTGAAAAGAATATGAAGGCTATCTCACTGGAGCTAGGCAAGGTGAATTTGGTAGAGATAACTCCTCAGGAGGTCCCAACCGAAACTAAAGGTGAATATGCTCAAAGGCTCCAGCCCTTCGAAGTCACCAATAATGGTTGAATCTTGCAGATCAATTATGTATTGAATTTAGAAGAAAAGAAGCAGGGGCAAGAATTTATGGCTGGTAACATTGAAACATTCGTCTGGACTCCGCTGATATGCCAGGGATAAGCCTAAAGGTGATTATACATAAGCTCCAAGTGGATCTGGCCTTTAGGCCAATCAAACGGAAGAAGAGGTGCTTCGGGCCCGAGTGACAAGCTATTATTGATGAGAAGGTCGATAAGTTACTTGCAGTTGGTTTCATCAAGGAAGTACAGTTCCCAGATTGGCTCGGTAATGCAGTGTTAGTAAAAAAATTGAGCGAAGGCTACCATATATGCATGAATTTCACTAATTTGAACAAGGCATGCCCAAAAGATTCTTATTCATTACCTATGATTGATAAACTAGTAGACTCCACAGTTGGTTACAATTAATTTTCTCTATTTGATGCTAAGAAAGGCTATCACCAGATTAGAATCGATGAAGACGATGAGCAAAAAACTTCATCCATCACAGAAAAGGGAACATATTGTTATGTGCCCATGCCCTTTGGGCTTAAGAACGTTGGAGCTACATACTAAAGGCTCGTCAACCACATGTTTAGAGAACAACTCGGGAGGAATCTTGAAGCCTATGTGGATGACATGATAGTGAAGAGCATGAGATTCTGGCAACACATACAAGATTTGAAAGAAGTGTTTGGCATAATGAATGCCTATGGAATGAAGCTGAATCCAAAAAAATGTGCCTTCTTCATCAATGGAGGAAAATTCATATGTTATCAAGCCAGTGCAAGAGTGATTGAGCCAAACCTAGACAAAGTCCAAGCCATCCTTGAGATGAATCCTACCAGGACAATCAGATAAGTCCAAAAGCTAACAAGCGGGCTGGTGGCTCTCAACAGGTTTATGTCTAGATCTGGTGAGAAGTACTTTCCATTTTTCAAGAAGCTTAGAAAGAATGCCACCTTCAAATGGACACAAGATTATCCGCTGGCCATGGACGGTCTAAAAGCCTTCCTCACATCAGAACAGGTCTTGAGCAGACCTATAAAAGGTGAAGAGCTCCTGTTGTACCTCTCAGCCTCGCAACATGCAGTCAGTTTAGTACTGGTTAGGGAAGAGGAAAATCCCTAAAAACTAGTATATTACTTCACTAAGGTGCTACAGGAGGCATGATTGAATTATACCCCCATTGAGAAGATGGTGTATGCTCTAGTATTATCTTGCAGGAAATTCAAGGTTTATTTGGAGGGGCATCAAGGGGTGGTGGTCACATACAAGCCCTTACAAGAATTGTTGCACAAACTAAAGCTTTCTGGATGGCTACTCTGTTGGGTCATAGAGCTGGGAGGATGTGGCCTGGAGTATAGACCCAATAGAGCTATCAAGGCACAGGCCCTAGCAGATTTTATTTTAAAAGGTTCATTCCCAATAGGGGAAATACCAGACAGCAAGTCTCAAGGGTAGCCCGAATCCATGAACCAAAAGATCAAATGGGAACTATTTATTGATGGTGCTAGTGGTAGAGAAGCCAGTGGAGTGGGGGAGGTATTGAAGAATGAAAAGGGAGTTCTTATAAAATTAGCCCTAAAGCTAGATTTCTTTACTACGAACAACACAACTAAGTATAAAGCCCTTTTTCAAGGCCTCTTTATGGCTGAGCATTTACATATTGAAACACTACACATATGTAGTGACTCATAGTTGGTATTGGGCCACGTGGAAGGCTTTTACAAAACATGACATCCACACATGATCAAGTACTTAGAGAAGACGGATTTGTAGTTGAAGAAAATGAAGGAGAAAAGGATAGAGGTCAAATTCAGAAAGATCCTGAGACCTGCGGATAACAGAGCAGATAGTCTAAGTAAGCTCGCCGCAGCTCACCCAATTGACATCCCCAGCAAAGTGTTACTAGGGGTCTTAGCTCGCCCTTCCACAGAAGTTCCCGATGTCGTTAAGTGTGTAAAGCTCGAACCCTATTGGATGGATCTAATAAGAGCCTACCTAGAAAAGGGCAAACTCCTAAAGAATCAGAAGATGGCAAAGAAGATTAAATGGATGAGCTTGCGTTTCTCTTTGTACAGTGGAGTCCTCTATAAACGAGCCTTCTCTCTTCCATGCCTTAGATGCCTTACTCCCAACGAAGCAGAGTATGTCCTAAGGTAGATGCATGAAGGAGCCTGTGGAATACATGTAGGAGGAAAAATGTTAGCAGCTAAATCTATTAGGTAAGGATACTATTGTTCCACCATTAAAGCAGACGCCATGAGTTTAGTCAAAAGATGCTAGGTATGCCAGAAATTTGCCAATTTGTGTAAAGTCCCAGTTGCTGAATAAACTCCCATATATGGCTCATGGCCATTTGCCATATGGGGGATGGACATAGTGAGACCTCTCCCTACAACCACTAGCCATAGAAAATTTCTCCTAGTAGTAGTAGAATACTTTACCAAATGGGTAGAACTCGAAGCCCTTGCAATAATCATGATAGAAAACGTGATGAAATTCATATGGAAAAATATTATATGCAAGTTTGGAGTACCACACCATATCATCAGTGACAATGGGAAGCAGTTTGATAATGCCAAGATGAGAGACTTATGTGAGGGCCTCAATATAAGCAACATTTCTCCTCAGTCTTCCATCCCCAGTCAAATGGGCAGACTAAGGTCACTAACCAAACCATTGTCCAAGGGTTGAAGAAAAGGTTCGAAGATTGTGAAAGAAACTGGGGAGTACAGTTATGCCATGTACTGTGGGCTTATAGAAACACCCTCAGAGAATCAATAGGCGAGACACCTTTTGCCCCATCTTCAGCACTAAAGCGGTTCTTCTAGTTGACATAGGAAAGCCCAATGAGAGAGTATACTTATGTGGTGAAGAAAATAATGAAGTGTAGAGGATAATTGATCTGGGCCTATTGGATGAGTTAAGAGAATGAGTCTGCATCAAGGTGGTAGCATATAAAAAGAGGGTCGCAAGCTACTTCAACCAAAGAGTTAAAAGCATAATGTTCAAAGTAGAAGACCTGGTGATGTAAAGCCTGGAAGCAACGGGGAAGCACGAAGGCATGGGAAAGCTGACAACGAACTGGGAAGACCCATTTAAAGTAGAAAGAGCTATTAGCCCAATATCATACAAGCTATAAACCATGGAAGGAAGAGAAGTACCACACACATGGAATGTACAACATTTGAAATTATACTATTCCTAATTGGAAGTAAAAATACACATATATGTTTATATATACATGCATATTACTAACTTAATTATTTTTAAGTAACA
>CAOJBK010558170.1:0-11144 GCA_948294925.1 Codiaeum variegatum | reverse complement strand
CTGCACAAAAATAATAATAAGTTAAAATTCAAAGAAAGAAATAAGAATATAAAGAGTTATAGTTACCAGAGTCAGAATTAAGAATATTTCCTTCAAGATCCCTAATTTCACCTTTATACCAAAGGTGAAGGAGGTCCACAGCCTCCAATGGCTTCATTTTCCCTTCATAATCATAAAAGACGACTCCATCCATAACCCTAGTAGTTCAGATGATATTCAATTTTTTTTCTTATGCCTCTATAAGGGGTTGTAGATTCTTTTTTCGCTGCACTTTTGGGTGGGCATTCCACGACCAAGGTGTAGAAGTCAAAGATTGATAACTGATAATAAAAAATCTCTCTTTCTAATTTTTTTATATACCTTAAGAGTTTTGGGTAGTTCAAAGACCTTTTTACCCTCAGCTTGACAGTTAATGAAGTCTAAGTTTTTTGCTTTAGAAATGACATTGTATAAAGCTCGAAATTCTCAAGCCATTAACTCAAAACCATTGAGCTTAGCGAATATCCAGCAACACCTAAGCACCTTCCAAATGTTTGGATGGATTTGTGAGATAGAAATTTTATGGTCCATCAGAAAATCAATTTCTAGGGTAGACAAGGGAAATCCTATGTCGAAAGAAAGAGCATCTTCATAAATTATTTGTTCATAAGTGTTAAATAAATGGTTATGTTGAGCATATTTCGGTGAAGTTAGTAATATAAACTCTTCAAAGATATTATATTGAGCTCGGATGTCAAGTAGGTCGGAATTATTAATAATGCTAGAGATTACTTCGATAGAGATATTAGAAATAGAAGCGTATTCCGGGAGAAATGATTGGTCACGATGTGGTGTGTTAACACGAATAGCAAACACTTTACCCCTAATTTCTCCATCTGAGATATCATGATATTATTCTACTTCTATCATAAGATTAATGTCTTCATCTTGCAACAAAAGACGTCTTTGGGGACGTAAAGGCTTATCACCCTCAAGATTCAAAGAGTAAGAAAGCCTTGGTAGCTAGGAGAATCGACAATAGGACTACGAGTCCTCTTGGGGTTAGATGAAGCCATGGAGAGAAGGAATTGAATGGAAAAGAAGGAAAGAAAGCACACTTACCTATACAAATGGAATAAAAAATAGTAGGAGAAAGACGAATGGCAGAAAAAACTCAATAAAGGAAAGATTACAAAGTGGCAAATATTGTGTTTATAGAATCTGGTGCAACCATTGAGAACTTGACACATGAAAAATCAAAAATAAAATGGCTCCTCGTCGAGCACACCCCATTAATGATGTGAATTTCAAAAAGGAAATTAATGGCCCTAAATCATTGGGATAGATGCTACACCTGGAGGAAAATTTAGAGAGACATGACCTAAGAGTGCATAAAATAAATTTTGAAGTTTTCAACTCCGAACTAGGGGAATATGTGATGACTCATAACTTAATGTAGATACCTAAGTGCTCTTACAGAGGTCACCATATAGCAAGCTAGCTAAAACCGACCTAAGAGGCACCTTTTAGGCTAGCTCAGACACACCTCTAAGCTAGTATATCGGATCAATAAGCTCAAGCCATCCCGAACTTAGTACCTCAAAATATCCCTGGGATCTAGGCATTATACCTAAAATTTCAAATGGAATCTTATTAAAATAGGTAATTGGATCTTATCCAGTTTCTACAATGGTTATCTTCCTAAATGGTATAGAGTCCTAAATAATAAACTAATATGGAGACCCTTATATAAAACCCTAAAGGCGGACATAACAAGTGATTGAACTCGTACTATTCTATTCAAATAACCTATGACTTTGCAATCAAAGTCATCACTAACCGTCATAAGGGCATGTTAAGAAACATGGACTAAAAAGCTATTATTGCCTATACCTCCCTAATGGGCATATATAATCAGGATCGGGAATATTCAATTTATAGTACCTCATAATATAAGTCAACCAATTAAAGGAATGACGCTCCATCAGCGAAAGGAGATTATGCTATAAAAGCTCCAAAACTAAACCATGTTGTCCTAGTAACTCACCTTAATAAGAAAACACCATTTCTGCTTAGAGATAGCAAATAAATTAGGAAACAAAGCAGATAAAAGTGTAGCAGTAGCCCAAATATTAGTCCAAAACAAAATTAAATCACCCATGCCAAGCTTAAAGAAAGTCTTATGAGTAATAACATCTAAATAAGTATATCTTCCTGTAAAAGTAGAAATAACTCTCCTAGTGGGAGAAAAAGAAGCTAACCTTTTTATCTGGAACAAAATCGATTTGAGGGACATTATACTTACTACAGATAATCTAACTCCATAAAGAAGGGAGAGATGAGTCTAGCCTCTAAAGCCACTTCAAAATTAGAGTACGGTTATATAAGAATATGCCAATAATACCCAATCGAACAAGCTTTTTAGGCGTGATGAAGAAAGACTAGCTGACCTTATATAAGTGTGATTTGTACCCCCACCAACTAACCAAAAGAAAACCCAAATATGCTTATTAATTACATGAGCCATAGATATGAGGGTTATAAAAATAGACAATTAGTAAATGGACAAAGAGTGCAAAATTTTATGAGAGACAACCTATCTGCCTGTGACAAAATTTTGCCCTTCCAAAAAGCCAATTGAGCGTTGATCTTGTAGCAACCTTATTAGGTCCGATGGTAGTCCCAAATAATTGAAAGGCAGGTCAGCTTCCCTATAAGATATTGAAGCTGCAATGAAATCTAGAACCCCTTTGTGTACGTGAACACTAACAATGAAGCTCTTAAGAAAATTAATCCTCAGTCCTGACACTAAAGAAAAACACCTTTACAATATAGAAATATCAAGAAAATCAGTAATGGAAGGCTTGTTAAAAAGTAACATATCATTAGCCAATTGTAAATGCGTGATGTGTGGACTATTCAAAGCAAGTTGGATGCTAGAGATGATATTCTACGTGCATAACTTGTCAATAAGAACAGACAAAAGTTCAATAGCAATAATAAAGAGAAAAGACGAAAGTGGGCAACCTTTTTGACACCGTTAAAAAGAGGAAATTTTCTAGTTGGGACACCAGTGTAGAACCTTTAGTACAATCAAAGCACTCAAAAATTCAAAGACACCATTTACCACTGAAGTCCATCTCTTCAAGAACTCAAAACAAATACTCCCATTTGATTAAGTCAAAAGGTTTCTCAAAATCAAGTTTAAAGAGGACAATAAAAGCTTATTTCTTTTGCAGGGATCAACATACTGCAATGAGAGCATATTTTTCGGGCTAGTAAGATCATCATTTACCCTTTTCAAATGGCTTGCACGTAGTTTATAGTTAATAAATTTGTTTTCAAATGATTTAAGAGCAGCTTAAGATTATTGTAATTTTCTGATTTTTATTTTTATTTTTAAATTTAAAAAAAAATATATAAAAAATCTTACTAAAAATACATTTTTAATAATTGATTTTATATTTATTCAAAAATAAGTTGAAAATAGAAAATAAAAAATAAAGAACTTTGATTTTTAAAATATTTTTATTTTTAGAAAAATTAAAAACAAGAAAAAAGAACACGATAAAAAAAATTGCTAATGAATGCTAAAAACTGAATTTGTTAAAAAACATGGAATTGAAATTCAACCTACAACAAGAAAGAAAAATGCTTTTTCTCCTCATCGTCTATCCCATGTGAATTTCATAGGCAGTGTCAAGTTAGTACAACAATGCTTGTCGTTATTTCAATACAAGTATAGAACCAGCCAAGGTGGGGTAGTAAGTAGAATTAGATTACTTTTCTTTGGCAAAAGAGGAAAGACAAATCAGTGGCAACTGAAAGAATTTAGTGCGACTTTGATTTGAGAGTGACAACAGAAATATTTATAATTAGACTTGATTGTGAAGTGTAAGCATTTATGTTTTGGATCAATTACGAAATCATTTTCACCCTATTCCATCAATGACTTTTATTTACAAGTTGGGCCTCTCCCATCATATCGATTGTGAATCGCTATTATTTGAGAATTTAGGTTTGATTTGCAAGCCACTAACATCCTGCTTACAAGTATACCGTTGGAGATTGGCAAAAAAAAAAACTATACCCTCCTATGCACGAAATTAATTTATATATAATAAAATTTATAAAAATATTAATTTAATAAGATGATAGATTATTAAAATTATATAAATAAATATTATATATTTTCTAAGAAAGTTAACTTAAATTTAATTTTTATTTCCTATTTAAAAAAGAATTTGTTTTTTATTTAAAAAAAGATTTTTTTTAATCTAGGAAACGTTTAAATTTTTTATTTGAATTAGTCAACAATTAATTGATCTGGAATATATAATCCTAAACTTGTTGGACAAATAGTAAAATTAGTTTGTGTAAATTTTGGAAAAGTATCTTTAGGTGTTGGCAAACACTAAAATATTACTTCTTGAAAACACTTTTTAACTTGAATTGATAATTTTTCTTCTAATTTATGTGAGATGAATAATATAATAAATTGTGAGATTTATGATTTAATTGTATTATAATTATTTTCTCATATAGTAAAGAAAAGAGATTTCTCTGTGTATTAAACAAGTTTGTGTCGAACCCTGTAAATCTTGGTTTTGCTATTTTTCTTGGCTTGGTTTATTTTTCCTATATGCTTATTAAATTGTTTGAATTTTAAATTTTTTTCCAACAAGTGATATCAAAGCCTGGTTATAATTAAATTCAACAAGTATGGCAAGATGTTCATCATTTTTCACTGTTGAAAAGTTTGATGGGAAAAACAGTTTCACTCTTTGGCAAAGAAGGGTGAAGGATATCCTAGTTCAACAGGGCTTGACAAAAGCGTTGAAGGGAAAAGAGAAGGGTAAGCCAGAGAAGATGAGCGATGAATATTAGGATGACCTAGAGGAAAAATGTGTGAGTACAAAACGTCTTTGCATTGCTGATAATATTATAAATAATGTTATTGAGGAGACTTCTGCAGTAGAGATTAGGGACCAACTGGAGAAGATTTATCTGGTTAAGAGTTTGACCAATAAATTACATCTGAAGCGGAGATTATACAAGCTAATGATGGTGGAGGTCAGAAATCTAGTGAAGCATATGAATGAATTCATTAGTATCTTAGATCAATTGAAAAAGATTGATGTTAAGATTAAGGAAGAAGACAATGTGCTAATGCTTCTTTCCTCACTCCCTGACTCTTATGAGAATTTTGTGACTCGTTGATTACGGGTAAGAATATTTTGACTATGGATATCGCACAAGCGCAATTGGTTTCTCTCGAAACTATAAGGAAAGCTAAACATGTGGAGAGGGAACATGAGGCATTGGTTTCTCAAGGTGCGAGTCAGAGAAGGCGATCACATGACAAGCGTGGATCTCGACGAGGTAGGTCTAGATCCAGTGTTGTTATCCCAATAATGGACATAAGGGAGGGTTGTGGGGGATGGGTGTTGGGAGAGATGAATTGGTGTTTTGAAACCTTTTAGATTTTTCAATCAAAGTTATCAAGTTTTAAGCTTTTTAAAAACTTTTTCAAGCAAGAACAAGTAATATCACAATATTAAAAAGCAATGAACTTTGAATATGTGAGAAAAAAAAGTTTCAAATCACCAATATTATCATAAAAATAGAGTAAAATATCAAAGACAATAATTAAAAGATAGGGAGAGGAGAATGATCAGCTTTTATAATGGTTTGGAGACTCCTTCTCTTACGTCCACTATCTCAATCAACCAACTGAGGTTCCACTATCTTCAACTGAAGCTTCCAAGCTTATAGTTCTTTGGGATTTCTCCCAATTACAATGACGGAGTGAACAACTCCAAATACAAGGGTTTTTTTATGTTTACAAGAAATTTAAGTCACAAGACTTGATTAGAATTACTAGAATAAGAATTTTCAATATGGAAACCTAGTTAAAGTTTTCGTAAACTAAAGGGTTTACAATGAAGAATAATAAGTTTAAGAAAACAATGAAGAGTGAGCTTTGAAAGCTAAAAACTCAAGAATAAGAGTGTGTGATTGCAATAGAATAGTTCTTGAATCTCCTTCACTTTGTTTCTGTTGTTGCCTTTTATACTTTATCCATTTTGGAGCCAAAAATATGTCTGCAACTTCAAAAAATATAGCTGACATCATTTCCAATGGATTCTGATAGGTAACATATGGGTGTATAGGCTTTGCTCCATACGGGCATATCCAATAGTTGGATTTGAATTAAATAGCCGTTGGAGGGGATACGAATGTTATAGTCCCTTATTAATATGGGCATATCATTTTTGCCTTAAATTCCTAAAACCTGTTGTACTAGTATACGGTCGTATAAAGGAAGCCCTATATGGTCATATCCTAAGTACCATACGGCCGTATCTAGCCTTTCCTACAATTTTTCAAAACATTTTGATTCTAAAATCTTTGTTACTTCATTCAAAGTGTATATGCATTAACTATAAGTAACAGAATATAATCATGTACCAAACACTCATTGATTGCTCATTCAATCATAATTTTGACAAATAATCTCAATAAATAACTAGACTATCAGTTTTGGAATCATCAAAATATAGAGGACAATAATCTCCCCATTTTGATGATGACAAAATCTTAGTTTAGTTTCAAGCAAAATGTGAAATGCTATGAAAAACTAAACCTAATGTATTTGTCAAAATTTTCCCCAAAAAATTTGGCATAGTTCCCCCTATCAATATGCTAATCTTTTTGATAAAAAATTTTCATTTAAAAGATTAAAAACAATGATAATACAAAGATATTGTCAAGTAAAAGTACTTATCAATAACAATTATACTCAAGCTCAAGCTTAATAAATCCAAAATGCAAGTATAGCTTGTATGCCAAATATATATACCAAGTATAGCTCAAAAGTTATCATTAACAAGCTACAAGTTATATACCAAGTATAAACAAAAATCACAAAAAGTTGTAAGCTATATATTAACACAAGCTTGAAACTCAACAAATAATAATCCCCCTTTTGCAATAAAAAAAAATTAAGTAAGAAAAATGAATATAAAAAACACAAATAAATATAACAAAGGGTAATGCATTAATAACCAAACATTAGATTTAAAAACAAGGTTTAAGATCCAAAATATATGCAATAGTAGCCAAAACATAACAATCAAACCGAAAATAAAGTATAAAAAGCCAAAAAGGCCAATGTACCATAAGTTGAAGTATATACATAACACAAAAACAAATATGCCATAAGTTAAAAAAATAAACAAAAGAAACAGAAATTATTTTGGTTTGTCTTTGAAAAAAAAGAAAGGTTTATTCTCAAACTTCTGATGGAGGTGGAGGAGGATGTGGGGATTGCTTGATGAAATTACTCATCATATCTAACATCTCGTCTTACCTCTTCCTAAAGGTAGTCATCTTGTCCTCAAGGGTACCACGGCTTCCTTGAATGTCAAGCCTGAAGTTTGCTAAATTTCTGTTATTTTCTTCAATCATGCTTATTACCATATCTTGAAATCATACCTCATCCTCATTCGCTTCCTCTTCCTCTTCTTGTGCTGGCTCTTCATCATTATCGTCATCACTCGATGCTCCTCCTTGTTCTTCAGCCACTTCTTGAGCACGACAAGCTATTTCCTCCTATGGGAGGAGTAGAATCTGGTACATGTATGTAATTACTCTTCCAACTCTCACAAGAAATATTATTTGTTTTCCTCCTTGCAACTTTATACGGCTTGTAGATATTGTCCTCAAATGCACCAACCTTCTTTGCAATAATAGTGACTATCCAACCCCACTGAATTTTTCCTTTCAAACAACTCAAGAAATGTTTCCATGCATAGATAAGGTACATCGATCCATTAAATTTCGCATTGTCAAGCATGCACTCACATAAGAAGATTTCAACACTAATGATCTTGTTATGGTTAGACTTGCGAAGTAGAGAAATCAAGAAGATCTTATGCGCTATCCTCAACCTAACACTCATTATCTCTGAAGCCTTAATATTATTTTTCTAGGGTAAATCAAACCCTTTGGTGATTCTTTTCCAAATGGCTTTACCATCCCAATTATATTCCCAACTAATTACTATCTCATTCCTATACACTCCCAAATATTCTCCAAGTTCAAGGGTCAATGAATGGTATTCAGTCTTACTAATCTTATATTTGAAACCCCTACTATCCTTATCAATCTTGAGGGTAGAGAAAAAGTCTAATGTGAGGTTGTGATATACCTTTTGAGAGGTGGTGTGGCATATCTAAGATGGAAAGATTAGTTCTAACAGTTTCAGAATGTCCTTTTCAACTCCTAAATTTATGAGGGCTTCTAGGTATAGTGGTATGCAAGCAATAGTAGTACCTTGTCTAATTAATTTATCACACCTCTCACTGGTTGATCTATCATCAAATCTATGCCAAAAATCATGAGGTCTAAGACTTACTTAAGGTATATGCTCAAGTATATTGCCCTTTTATTGGCTTATTCACATTGTACCCATTGCCCTTGATGAACTAGCCACATCCGAGTTGAGTCCCTCCCTTTTTTGCACATCCTCTAGTCCCCCTTAAACTCATTTTGATATTGATTTGAGCACTAAAATAGGTAATTTTAGGGAATTTTGAATTTTAGGGTTTGAAAACAAATTGGGGAAAAACTTTAAATTAGAGTTTTTAGGTGAGAAAGGAAGATGAAAATCCAGAATGTGAGTTAAAACATTGAATTAAACACACAAAAACCTATTAATCAAGTCAAAGTAATGACATGAGAGCAAGGGAGTGAGAACAACTATGAATGAGAAACAATTAGGTTTTGAAAAACTGAAGAAAAACACATTTAAAATGTTTATATGCTCCCTAGTATCGAGCTTGGATACGAGCATATATAAGCTTTTCTATAGAGCGTATGCCAGTCTAGTAGCATTTTTGAAACAAAATCAGCCAGTTCAATACGGACATATTGATTTTGTAGTAAACAGGTGGATGGCAAAGGCATACGGGTGTATAGCGAAATCCTATATGGGAGTATTGAATGCTGCAATTTGAAATCAAATTGATTTTGAGATTTTTCTAAAAAAAACTTATGGCATAAATGATATATTTACATTATAACACATTCATGGCAATAAAATTGATCGATAAATGATCTTAAAGTGAATTGATTCATTGAGATTAAACCAAATCCCTTTTAAGTTCATTCACATTACAACACATAAAGCATGCCACACACATAAACACATCATATAATCAAAGAGGAACATGTTCATTAAAATATGAACAAACAAACTCACCAAAATAGGAGATTTAAGGTCAGATTATAGCTGATAGTAATAAATCATGCCTATTTCTCTTCGAATATAATAGAAAGCCTCCTTGTCAAGCAATTTGGTGAAGATATCTGACAATTGAGGCTTTGTATCAATGAACTCAAGTGAAATCTACCCTTTTGATGCATTATCTCTAAGAAAATGGTGCCTTCTATGTGCTTTGTCCTAGAATGATGAATGGGATTTTTGGACAAATTTATTGCATTAGTGTTGTCACATTTTATGGGAATGCAATGCAATGCCATGTTATAATCCTCAAGTTGCATTTTCATCCAAAGAAGTTGAGTGCAACAACACACGACTACTACATAATCCCCTTTTACAGTTGATAATGCAACCAAATTTTGCTTTTTATAAAAACATCATACAAGCAAAATTGACATGTACCACTTATGCTTTTCCTATCGAGTTTACATCCACAAAAATTTACATTCGAATTGCTAATCAAATTGGAAAATGGACCTTTTGGATACCATAAGCCAAGGTTTGGTGTATACACTAGGTATCTTAGGATCTTTTTGACATATGAAAGATGGAATTCCTAAGCATTCGATTAGAATCTTACACACATGAATACACTAAATAAAATATCAGGCTTAGATGTAGTCAAGTAAAGCAATGACCCTATCATGCTCCTATAGAGTTTTGGGTCTATGGAGTTATCTTTAGCAACTGGTTCCATCTTAACCGTAATGCTCATATGAGTATTGTATGGCCTTACCTCTTCCATATCAAACTTCTTGAGCAACTCTTTAGCATATTTCAATTGATGAATAAGAGTCCTATGCTCAAGTTATTTGATTTACAAGCCTAAAAAGAAATTCAGCTCCCCCATCATACTCATCTCAAATTCACCTTGCATATACTTAGAAAATTCCTCATAAAGTGATTCATTAGTAACATCGAATATGGCATCATCAACATAAATTTGAACAATTAGAGTGTCTTACTTTTATTTTTTAATAAAAAATGTGGTGTCAACTTTGCCTTTAGTAAAACCTTTTTCTAACAAAAAGTTGCTCAAGCTCTAATACCAAGATCTAGGAGCTTGTTTTAAACCATATAAAGCCTTTTTAAGTTTGAAAACATGGTTTGGAAATTTATGATCTTCAAACCAAGAGGTTGCTCTACATAAACTTCTTCTTGAATAAAATCATTTAAAAAGACACTTTTGACATCCATTTTAAAAAAGTTTAAAATTTTTGAAATAAGTAAAAGCAAGTAACATTCTAATTGCTTCTAATTTAGCTACGTGAGCATAAGTTTCATCAAAATCAATACCTTCCTATTGGGAATACACATTAGCTATTAGGCGGGCTTTGTTTCTTATCACAATGCCAGATTCATCTAGCTTGTTCCGGAAGACCCACTTTGTTCCAATGACGAAATGATGTTTTGGCCTTAGCACTAGGGTCCAAACTTGGCTCCTCTTAAATTGATTAGGCTCCTCTTGCATAGCAAGTGCCCAATGCTCATCTTCTATTGCTTCTTCCACACCTTTGGGCTCCACCAAGGATAAAAATTCCACATACTCATAAGTGTTGTGGACTTATAACCTTGTCCTCACTCATTTGGTAAGATCACCAATGATTTAAGTCTCTTTGACTTCATTCCTTAACCTTACATGTTGAGTCTCCCTTTATTGTGAAGTGGCTTGAATTTCCATGTGTTTATTGGATTGTACCTCCACTTCATCCATGATTGACACTACATCTTTTTTGTTTATTGAATCTTCATTAGGCTTTGGTTGCTTATGCCTCTTCTCTTCTAAGGTTAGGTCTCCCATCATGTATTTAATTGCTTCCATATGGTCATCATTCCTTACTACACACTTAGAAGAAAATTCATCAAAAATAACATGAAT
>CAOJBK010557481.1:0-11689 GCA_948294925.1 Codiaeum variegatum | reverse complement strand
TATAAAATTTATTCATGATCATAGAATTATCGATTGGGACATCGATAATTTAGAAGACCATCATCGTAGTTGTCATCCATTGTAAGAGTGTGATACTTATGGTAATGGAGATAGTGATTCTCATGCTATAGACATGTGATGAGTAAGTTGAACAGGTGACGTTAGACGACGAATACATGGGTTTTACTATAGTCAATACTTAATCTTCTAGGTCATAGTTGTGCATATAGTCCTTTGACTTAAGGTTGAAATTATCAAATATATTGGTGGGTGTAGTTTATTATTGCTTATATACTTCTACTAGCCATATAGAGGTATATGGCATGTGGTGGCTATACTTAGTGATGTATTGAGATAAATGTTCTCCAAGAAAGAATTCATTAACTTAGGTAAATAAGTAAGGATCCTATAACTTCTAGTTCTCCTCGATATGAAATCCTTGGCCAAGGTGGATAAGATTCATTAAAAAGTTATTTCTAATAGGAATCAAGAATACTGAGGACTAAAACATAGAAGTGGTCGTATGATCAAAGCATATAGAGTTTAACAATTCCATGACTCTAGCTAAGATCGGGAATCCATAATGGAGGGACTCGAGTGAATGGTAACTATGGTCATTGGTCCATGTTTATATGTTCATTTACTTGGCCGTCAATATTCATTCCTATTTAGGTAGTCGCAATATGTTTTGCTAGGCGTCACTCACGACTTACGAGACTATGTATGAAATGGGATTCTATACATAGATAAAGGAAATGAGTTTTTCCTATATCATTGCTATTTAAGACATGAACCTGGTGAGTCACACACCAAAAAGTATTGAGCAAGCATTTTGTAAAGATATTATAATTAATACTCAATTGAAATGTTCAATTAACTATTAATTATAATCTAATTGAACTTGTGATTAAATTCACAAAGATCCTAGCATGTCTTGAAGTTCATTTCAAAGGAGTTTATTTCAATTTAGTTAGTTTTATATGAGATAAAAAACATTAAGGATTAAATTGAAAAATGGATTTGGACTTCAGCATAATTATTAATTATGTGATAATTTATAATGCATAAATTTTTCACTAACTTGAGATGATGCCAACTCACACTCCATTTAGGCTTTGTCATTACAAGTGTTTTCATGCAATTCACTAAGTCATAACAATTGTCCTAATTAGTGGAGGAGAGTGATGACTTATCTAGTTAGTGGAAGATTACTACATATAAAAGCTAAAAATGTTTTACCTAAGTTAATAAAGTCAAGTGCAGGAATTTTTCAAATTGTGGGTTGAGAGCTTTTGAAGTGTTCAAAGGATTTCTAACTTATTGTTTTAGGAATTTACCTTTGGTATTGGAGTCCAAGGACTTAACACACTCCCTAGTTCCTTAACTTTGAGTTGAGACTTGAACTTAAGCTAAAAGGCAACCAACAGAGTACAAGGGATCAAATCTTACATCAAGTGAAGGGGACCTCAAGCATGCTCGAGCTTGGTGTGAGATAGTTACAGGCTTCGCACTTAGGGAGCTCAACAAAGTAAGGAAAAAGGTATTTGATACATTTCTTCTGTATACTTTGTGTATATGTGTTTTGCACAAAATTGGTAGATCAAGTCTTGATCGGTTAAATGTGGTCTTAAGTGTTCAAATGTTTTACGAAAGAGTTTGATACATGCATATGAACTTGTTTTGTCAAAAGTGTTATAACAAAAAGACCTAACATTAATTTTCAATTTTTTTTTCATAGAGTTTGATACATGTATAATAACATATATGTTAAAAGTATTTTAACAAAAGGATTTATCATAGAAATTTTTCAAACTCGATGTGTTTTTTCCAGCTTCCGCTGCAGGACTTGCATTTCCCTTCAAACCCTTGATTTACTTCTTCATGAATAAATAACTCATATATATTCCAATGAAGAAACCTGTATCTCTTTGACAGGTGACATACACTACTAATCCTTCGAGGTCCTTTTATGTGGATACATTATTAACTGGAAAAATTATTCATGGGGTTGATCAATTTTACTTGACCATTTTGTTGGATCTCTCTGGATGACAACTCATGCTTTATTATCTTCCTATCTGTGTTGTTCCCTTGAAAAAACTCTTTCTTAAGAAAAGGATAACTTAGCTAACAACACTTATTTTCCTCTAGAAAATAATAATAGAATCCTAAACCGGCTTTAGAATATCTAACTTATCTTTAATAGACTTCTCATCCAACTATCCTATTTCTTAGCCTTTTAATATGTTCTAACAATCCAGATCTTAACAGATTTAAGACTTGTTATTGTACCATATCTCATTTGGATTTATTAGAAATATTTTAGGATGACATTCTATTAAGGATGTAGGAAGCTACCTCACTTGCTAATCTCAATAAAGAAATTTGCAAACATTTATAGTTCATTATTAAATGTACCTTATCTCATAGGGTACGATCTCTTTTGGACATACCATTTGGTTATGGAATTCCAAAAGGGATATTTAATATTATGCCATTTGTCTTTTACAAGTTTCCAAACTCTGTTCTAAAGGATTTACCCCCTCGAAGTCATCGATGGTTTCAATATCTTTAGATGTACACATTTAACTTCATTCATGAATCGTTTGAACTCTTCAAATAACTCATGTCTATATTTAATCAAATAAACATGCTCTAATCTTTAAAGATCATCTATAAATGATATGAAATGCAGTTCATCAAATAGACATGCTCTAATCTTGAAAGATCATCTGTAAATGGGACGAAACATAAATACCCTCCTTAATCCATTTCTCTAAATAGATCACATACATCTCATGTATGAATTCAAAAATTCATTTAGCTTTTCCACTTTGTCTAACAAATGGTGATCTAGTCACTTTTTCCTTTGATGTAAGATTCATAAGTTATAGTAGGTTCACTTCCTATCTAGGATCCCGATGTTACCCAACCTTAGAATCTTTATCTTTGGCTAAATGACCTAGTTAGAAGAGACTAAATTAATTTCTGAATTAGAATTAGTTTTTAACCATGGCATTAATATTACTTAAGCTTAGATATATTTTGTTATTCCATTATTTCATAATAGAAACAATTAAGTATAACCCTTGTCAATAACTATATTGTAATAATAGAGACATATTTCTTAAAGTTTGAGTTCAGAACTCATACTAATTAAGAAATAACATTTTAATGACATTAGGTACATGCAACATTGTCTTTCTACAAAAACCTTATTCGTCATATCAATAGGGTTTAATCCAATTGCACTTAAAACAACACTTGTCCCAATAATTAGATTATTTCCCGTTTCTCCAAACTTTATTGTGATGAATTGTATGGCAAATTAGAAGTAGAATAATTGAAAATTGTCACTTTTTCAAAGTCCATTAATCTCTTTCTCTTGTTATTGTCCTTACGGTATTCTTAATACCTTTGACAAAATAGTTCTGATTTCCTAAAGTAATGGAAACTCTTTCCTTTACTATGTGAGAAATTTCCAATGTGGATTTCTTTATCCATACTTATCTCATAAGTTAGGACAAATTATAGGTTCCTAACATATTCACATAGTATGGCCCATGAATTTTATTCATTAGTTATGCCTATTTAGTGGACAAGATTTGTTCATATTATCAGATTAATTGCAGAAAATAACAAGATCATTTTATTTTATATGAAATGTAAATCTACTATTTGATTTAGTCTATAATCAAGATAGTACTCCTGCTAACTTTGTGAATCCTACACTTCCAAAATAGGAAACGGAGATTCCATTGGGGTGAATCTTTAGTGGTATAGCCTGACAACTACTCCCACTCTTAAGCCTTGTCTCACAGTAGCAACTCCTGCTCTCTGAACATGTATATCATAGCATAAAATAGGGGCATCCCAACCATTAGAAGAGGTGCTAAAAAATCGGTACATGGGGCATCCTCAAGCAAATAGTCCTCTTGAGCTTTCCCAACTCACTAGTAAGCCTGAAAGGTACCAAACATCCTCTCCCTCATCTATAAAGGAGGATTGGTAGGAACGACCCTCTCCTTGATGGACTAGGCCATGACACGCTCTCTAAGAAAGAATTCTATCAGTGAGGTTGAGCTGATCAAAACATGTCTCTAGGTAAAGGTAACCTTGATAACATAAAGGTCCTCATCTCCATGCTCAATCATATGGAAGGGTCTCTAGACGACTGGAAATTGTTATAACATTAAAAATAAATCATAAATCTATAATGAAGAATGGGCAGAAGTTATCAAAACATACTTGGGTCACTGTGGACAAAATATGCCTATAATCAGAAAAGGTGTAGCTATCTTGAGGAGGGAACTAAGACTTTCTCCACCATATCCTCCCTAATGGAAAAGGAAGTTGTATCCAAAGCATGATAATGGGGACAATCGAACTAATGCGGGCATAAGCTTAAAGCTACAAAAGAAAATAGTTCAACAATCTGATTGAAAGGGTAATAATGACCTCCCATACAATGGCAGTCATTGGGATAATAGCATTGACCACCTCAGAGAAAATACCATGTAACTACCCCCCAATCATACTCCCCTGATCATTCAGATTCTCCAGCGAGACTAGAATCCTCAAGTCATCCCAGCTGGCCTCATTATATAGAAATATCATCGATAAGATGAGAAACAAATAAACCCTGGCATATAGATCAATAGTATAGCGTGCTAGGTTCATATTGAGATAGCAACTCAAAAAGGTTAGTCCTAGAAATCAACCCATAAGAGTTGCACCTCAATTTTGGCCAGAGAAGATTAGCAAAATCATGGAACTATCGTGGTAAGATGTCGAAGGTGACGGTCCGGTACTCGAAGCACATGAAAGTCAAACATGACCACTCAAAGGGAGTCATAGTCATCTCCTACATCAAAAAATAGAATGTGTTGGTGGTTTTCCACTGCCTCTCATCCAAAGGAAAAAAATAGGTTCCTATTTAAGGAGGGCTCTACATATAAGCTCAGACAACCCACTAGGTGAGTCGGTGCTATACGGTGAGCAACAACCTCATGGGCACTCAGAAAGGCTATCACATCATCGAAGCATTATCTACCACCTCTCTGACTATAGGTTCCATCCTACATGTACATATTCAAATCTCATCATTTGTCAATTCCTATTTATTTCTAACTCGACTTTGTTTCTTAGCATAAAATAAATGCGAGTGAAAAAGAGATAAATAATCATGCTAAAAAAAATTGATACAAGCGACATAAAAATTAAAAGGGAGAGAGAGAATACATACTATAGGAAATCCCTTCCATCTTGCATGCTCCTAATGGTTCTCCAAAAAATCTACATTCAAAGGAGAGTGTGGTTGCGGGCGATCCATTAGTAAATGATTAGTAGAATCCCACTTGGGTAATGGAAAAGCTACAGAATCAAACGGGTCGGCGGAAAAATCAGGTATGCCACCGAGTAACTCCTCCACTATAAAACTGAGATAGGGATTACATACTTAGAGAAAGAAAGAGTTTTCTTAATCACATTGCCAATTAGAACATGAACCTAGTAAGGCACACACCATAAAATAATTCCCTTAGCTTGAATATAAATTATATTAAAAATTATTTAAAGCATTTAATTAATTGAATTAAACTTATAATTAAATTTACAAAGACCCTAACATATCTTGAAGTTTAATTTACAAATGGATTATTTCAATTAAGTAATAATTTTTATGAGATGCCAATAAGGATGATTAATTGAAATGGTTTTTGACAAACAAATTAATTAGGCATGAACATGAGATGTTTAGCCTGATCCATATTACATGTGGTTAATTGAGGATTATAGGTATTCCTACTAACTATGTGCTTAATGTTGTTGACTAATTGAATAGTTAGATAGTCAAGTAGACAAAATTCCCATTCTCATTCTCATTTTAAGGAAAATTGATTGGGGGTATGGGTATAAGAGCTAGTAGATGGTTCATCTTTTCCTAAATGATGTGAGTCAAAAACTATTCATCATCTTTAATCTTGAGAAAAGCTCTCTAAGAGTTAGAGAAATAAAGAAAAGAAAAGATTTTTTCTTTAGCCACATAAATTAGAAAGAAAGGAGTTTGATTTTGAAGAAGAGTTCTTCAACTCCAAACTCTTCTTCTAATCTTCTATGAGAAAGAAAGGTGTGTGGAGGTTCTCAAATCCAAAACCATTCCCCAACTCTAAGGACTTAAGTAAAGGAGCAAGAACCAGAAGCTTTGGGTAACCAAAGAGGGAGAGGTTCAATCTTCTTAAAGAACCAAGGAGATACAAGCTTTAGGAAGGCTTTAGTGTGTCTCAAGCTAGAGGATTTACGCTTTGGGAACTAAACGAAGGAGGGAGTTAAGGTATTTTATACTTCCAAACCTTTTTGGTAAAAGTATCATTGATTGGGTTATGGTCCAGATCTTAGGTTTAGGCATTTTCAAAGAGTTTGTAAATGGTTAAACGTACCTTTGTTAAAAGAGTTCTAACAAAGAACTAAGTTTTCAAAATTAAAATGCCAATTTTTACATTTTTTCTTCCGTTGCGTGACTTGTGACTTCGTTTAAGTGGTATTAGAGCTAGCTAATTTGTTATGCAAAACCAGTGTTCTTACTTGGCATACAATCATATGGTAGACCTCCGTACTACTGTATGCCACTGAAGAGATAGTTCACTACTCTCCTGGACTAATATACGTCCGTATGGTGATCTTCCATGTGATCGTATGGATTTGTCCATATACCTGTATGGTTAGATACCATATGACTTTATGCTAGTACAGAATGTGGGATTGGTTGTTTTTGACAAATACTTAATATATAAGAGTTATATATTGCTATATTATGTTGGTTATCGAATGAATGGTTGATCATGGACTTAAGACATAATATAAGGATTATGTGGTCATGTAATATTCTTTTATTATATCAAGGGTTTATAATTAAGAGTTAATTACTAGTTTATGATTTATCAATTCATTGAGCCTGTGAGCTATCTTACTTTGTAATCTCGCCTTGGTATGCCAAGGATAACTTTTGTACACATGAGACGTGGAGATGTAAGAGCTAGAGAAAGGTCTAATCCCATAAAGGTGCCTAGTGGGAGCATGAATATTAGAGTAATCTAGTGTTTTTATAATTTAATAACCTAAAACCATTACTCATTCCTTGTGGCTAGGAATTGTGCCTTAAGTCCATGATCATACCTCTGTATTATTGTCCATTTTATAGATATGTATGATATATATATGATGCATGATATGTATGTAAAATTAATAATATGCAAAGTGAGACCTTAAATTAATTAAAGCCCTCCAAGTTAAATATTAAGTTTTGGCTCTCTATTGGAGCACCGTTTCTTTGAAATTATTTCCTTGAAATCATTATAAAGCATGAGATGTTACAAGTATAGATTACATTGTCTGTCAAAAATGACAATGAGTACCTGAGCCATAAAATTTTCAAATCTCCATACTTTTTAGTCTAATGGGTCTAACTTAACTAATATGAAAGGCCAATAATGGCAATGTGTACATGAGGCTGAAAGTATTAGGAGCTAAGTAGATTGAATCTCATAAGAGTTATGATGAAAAAGAGTTATTCACTTGTAAGAAATAAATTCCTAGAAAGACAATGTGTAGCTTGTGGTTATTGATGAATAAGAGTTGTTCACTTGCAAGATTTCAATCAAGTCACTAGAGATTCACCCCAATGGAATCTCCATTTCCTATTTGGAAGTGTAGGATTCACCAAGTTAGTGGGAGTACCATTTTCATTAAAGATCAAATCAATATGGTTATTACGTTTTAATATATACTAATATAATCTTGTTATTTTATTCAGTAATCTTATAACATGAGTAAGTCATGCCCTATTGCAAGCCTTTTAAATGATAATAAGCTTACGAGGCCTAATTATATGGATTGATTGATAAACCTAAAACTTGTCCTTACCTATGAAAAGATTGTGTATGTGATCAATTAACCAGTTCCTAGACCATTGCCTGCATAGGCTACAGATGAGGATCAGGCTAATTTGAGAAAGTGGCAAGATGATCTTATGCAAGCAAGGCCTATTGTGCTCACTACCATGCCTAAAGAGTTGCATAAGCAACATGAGAACATGGTTGAGGTCTTAAATATGCTTATTCACCTTAAAGACCTTTATGGTGAACAAAGTAGAACTGTTAGATATGAGATATCTAGGGAATTTTTCTAGGCCAAGATGTATAAGGGAGAGAAGGTTGGGCCATATGTTTATAAGTTGATGAAACTAATAGAGCAATTTGATAACTTGGATTTCTCCGTAGTTGATAACCTTAAAGTGGATTTTATATTACAATCTTTCCCTGAATCATTCAACAATTTTTTTTATGAGCTTTCATAATAAGATTGAATGTAGCCTTGCTGAGTTATATAATAGTTTGGTCTCGGCCTAAAAGAACATGGAAGAGGTAAGGGAAATGGGGTTTTCTTGTAGAATCTTCTTCTAGTGGGACTAAGAAGAAGAAGAAAAATAAGAACAAGGATGCCCAACTCTAACCCACGAGCAGTGTGACTAAAGATAAGTCCATAGAAGAAGCTTCTAAAGGTAAATGAAAGTGTTTCCATTACAATGAGACTGGACACTGGAAAAGGAATTTCTTAGAGCCACTTAAAGGAAAGAAGAAAAAGAATAAGAAGAATAAAAAACCTTGTAAAGGTATGTCTTTTAATTATTCTATTTCTAATATTGCATATAGTTCATCAGTTTCTTGGATACTTGATAGTGGTGTACGTTCTCACAGTTGTACTTCTATGCAAGTAATGAAAAGTAAGAGAGGCTTGGATAAAGGGGAAGTAGTCTTAAAGCTAGGCAATGGAGAAAGTGTTACGGCTAAATCTATAGGGACCACTTCTATTGGTTTTTTTATCATTTTTATTATTGAAAGACATATTGTATATTCCTAATGCTTTTATGAACATTATTTCTGTAACTAGTTTGACTAGTGTGGGTTATGAACTCTTATTTATGAAACATATTTGTGAAATCTATTTTAAAAATAGAATTTTTGGCATGGAATATGTACTTGATGGTTTTTATTATTTAAACAATGGTAATAACAAAATATATCAAACCTTAACTCATATTAATGCCATGATTAAACTCAATTCTTATTCAAAATTAGTTTGGCATCTTAGACTTGGAAATATATCAAATGAGAGGATTCTAAAGTTGGAGAAAATGGGGATCCTAGATCATATGGGAAGTGAACCTAATCTAACTTGGAGTCTTATATCTGAGGTAAAATGATTAGGTCAACCTTTGTTGGAAAAAGAGAAAAAGCTAAAGAAATTTTGGAAATCATACATAGTGATGTATGTGGACCATTTGGTCAAATGGCTAGAGGAGGGTATTTATACTTCATCACATGTACAGATGACCTTTCAAGGTTAGGTTATGTTTATTTGATGAAATAGAAGCATGTGTCATTTGAAAAGTTTTGAGAATTCATGCAATAAGTTGATAAACAAACTGGAAAAAGTATAAAGACTCTTAGATCAGATCGAAGAGACAAATACTTAAGTACAAAGTTTAAAGACTTCTTAAACTAACATGGCATAATATTGCAGTTGACTCCTCTAGGAACGCCATAATTAAATGGTGTTTCTAAATAGAGAAATGGTACCCTATTAGATATGGTGCGATCAATGATGAGCTATACTGATCTCCCTATCTCCCTATGGGGATAATCACTCGAGAAAGCTTATTACATCATTAATAGATTCCCTTCCAAATCTGTTCTCACCTTTCCATATGAGATATGGCATGGTAAAAAACCAAGTCTTAAGCATGTGAAGCTTTGCGGGTGTCCATCACACATTAAAAAGCTAAGAACAAAAAAATTAGAAGAGAGGTCTATTAAATAAAGGTTTGTTGGATATCCTAAAGGTGGTTTATGATACTATTTTTTTCTTCCAATAGAGTAAATAATTATTGTTAGTAGCGATGTAATTTTTCATGAGAAAGAGTTTCTTCAAGAAGGTGGCAAAGGTAGGGAGATAATATTAGATGAGGTGTCATCTGAATTGATTAAAAAAATGATTAAATGGAAATTATTCAACCCCTAGAGCGAAATTAGATTAATAATGTATCCACAAAAATACCTCAGAGATTTAGTAGAGTATCTCATCCTCCAAAGAGATACGAACTTTTTCATGGGAATGTACAAGGGTTTTTCATTCATGAGGTAGTTGATCAAGGTGTTGATCCTACTTATGAGGAAGCTATATCAGATATAGATTATTCTAAATGGCTAGAGGCTATGAAAGTCGTAATGGATTCCATGTATGCTAACTATGTCTAGGAACTTGTGTATCCACTTGAGGGTATTATATCCATAGGGAATAAATGGGTCTTCAAGCGAAAGATTGGCACAAATGAAAACATGGAAATGTTTAAGGTAAGACTTGTAGAGAATGGGTTTCATCAGCGAAAAGCAGTTAAATATGAAGAAACCTTTTCTCTAGTAGCCATGCTAAAATCCATTAAGATTTTGTTAGGCATAGCGCACACTATGATTATGAGGTATGGAAAATGGATGTCAAAACCACTTTCCTAAATGGAAACATTGAGGAAAACATTTTAATGGAACAACATAAAAGTTTTGAATCTAAGGATAGATTTAAAGTGTGTAAGCTTAAGAGATCCATTTATGGTCTTAAGTAAGCTTTAAAGAGTTGGAATCATCATTTTGATGAGGCAATCAAATCATTTTATTTCATTAAAAACATAGATGAACCATGTGTGTACAAGAAGGTTAGTGGAGCGCACTTACTTTTCTTATTCTTTTTGTGGATGCAATATTGTTAATTGGTAATGACATTGGAATGCTTACAAGTTTGAAACTATGGATATCCTCAAACTTCTCCATGATAGACTTAGGAGAAGCCACCTATGTTATTGGAATTTGCATATGTAAAGATAGATTGAAATGAATGTTAGGGCCCTCGTAAAGAAAGGATTGTTGCATGTGAGGTACAATATCTATCTTTCTAAGGCAATGTCCCCACAGATGCCTGAAGAATAGAAAAATATGGCTGGTGTTTCATATGCTTCGACAATTAGAAGCTTAATATATGTTATGTTATGTATAAGGCCGGATATCACATATAATGTTACTGTGACTACCAGATTTCAATCTAATCTAGGATTAGATAACTGAACTTCTGTCAAAGCTATCCTTAAGTACTTGAGAAGGACTATGTATTTAGTTTTGACATATGGAGGAGTTGACTTAAGGATAGATCATTTTACTAATTCTTACTTCCAGTTAGATGTATATGATAGAAAGTTTATCTCAAGATTTATTTTTACATATAATGGAGGAGAAGTTTGCTAAAAGAGTTCCAAGCAATCAATTAATATAAACTCCACTATAGAAGTCAAGTACATTGCTACATCAGATATCACAAAGGAAGCTATTTTGATTTGGATGTTTATTACAGAACTAAATATGGTTCCTTCCATTCAGCTGCTTATCTCTCTCTACTATAATAACAATGGAGCCATTGCTCAGTCAAAGGAACCCAAGTCTCACCAGAAATCCAAACACATAGAAAAACAATATCATATTATCAGATAGATCATATGCAGCCATACAAGCATTGGCTGAAAACACAACTGATCCTTTAACTAAAGTTATAAGTCAACAACAGTTAGATTATTATATTAAGAAGATAG
>CAOJBK010557218.1:0-15564 GCA_948294925.1 Codiaeum variegatum | reverse complement strand
GTCCGGGCCTTTCCTCAACTGGCCTAGGGGCCGACACTTCTGCGGGGATGTTAGCATTCGCCCCCTGATCTGCCGGTGGGTTGTTGTTTATCCCGTTTGGTGGATTCGGCCTCTGTGTTGTTTGAAGAGGTGCGACTAAAGGGGCCAAGTTATTAACTAGGCTTTGTAAAGCTGCTACCAGATCTGTTGTTGCCGGCATCGGGGGTTGTGAAACCAGAGTAGACGGGCTAGGGGCCAGAGGTTGGCTAACGAGGCGCTGCAGACTCTGTAAGGAGACAGCTATGTTAGCTAGAGTCGCATTTTGGTCAGGTTGCGTTTGGGGTATGTTTGCTGCTGGGTTTGTGTCGCGAGGAGGACTATCCTCTACCATACGATCATCTTCGCGGGGCGAGGTGTGTTCCATTCGTGGACTGTGAACCCGTGACAGGTTTTTGAGTGTTTTCGAAAGGAAAACTCTACGTTTCCCACAGACGGCGCCAGTTGATGCGTGCTAAATTTGGACACGCTGTGATGTGACTGTTCTAGTTGAACTTAGGCTGAACCTGCACAGAATAACAGATGGTCAGGGGTACCAGACGTGTTGTCCGGCGATAACCCTCTGACGCTCAAGTCAGTAAATGGGTTTAAGTCACGAATGGAACAATGTAAAAGTATATGGCTTTTTAGAGTAAGTCTTACATACCTTGTTTTAGTTGTGGTTTTATATATTTATAGGGCAAAGAAACCCTGTCAGTAGGGGCACGCGTCAGCCTTGGAGTATTGTCAGTGTACTGCACTTCGTGGCTTGTGACACCTGTTTGTTGCTCCCTGCTGAACTCCGAAGGTAACTAGTGAGCCTGAGACCTAGCTTCGGGCATACCGGATTCGATCCGGACTAGTGGTCTTTGAGGACTTAGTATGACTTCGACTGAACTCCTTGGAGCTGAACTAGGTATAAAGCTAGGTAGTATCAATAATTTTTCATGGATTGAAGACTGTCTTCTCTTTATTTCTTTTTCATTCTTTTTCTCTCCCTTACAAAACGCTTAAAAGAAGACCATAAAAGTTCCAAACTGACCCATCTTCGGGAGGACAGGCTTGGCCCAATAATCTCTCGAAATTGTCATTCATGCACAAGTACATATATTTTTTTCAGCCAAATATGAATATGCAGGGGGTGGAGCGACATGTAGGCCAAGTTATTTTCTAATTTATTTTATTGATTAAAATTAATTTTTATTAATTAAAATTATTTTTATTAAAATTAATTTTACTGAATTAATTAAAATTAAATTTTAAATTTTTTAAATTTATTTTTATTAATTAAAATTAATTTTTATTTATTTCTTTTATTATTTTTATGTTAATATAAATAAAATATGAGTAAATAGATATAAAATATAAACCTAAATTCAAATAGTCATCCTTGAAATTGAAGGTAGTGTCACTGTCGATTTCAACTCTGAGGGCTAATGTCGCGGGAGAAACTATACTATCGTTAATTCTAGGGGTTTTTTCTGGAACAAAAATAGGATTTTTTCTGGTGATAAAAATTCAAATCCTTTTTTTTGAATAATAATGTATCTTATATAATTTTTTCTGTTGAGGCAATGGTACTTAACCCTAGATTCATGATCTTTGGGCTTTGAGGCAATGAATATGGATCATATGATCTTGATCTTATGGGCCGAATTCTAGACTCAAGGTCTCTTTACGCTCGCCATGAGCTTGGATTTAGCCTTAGGATTTCATTGTGGATCGACTCTCGTCCTCTTCCCATGAGTCTTAATGGGCTCACCCTCTGGAAGCCGAGCACCCTGTGATTCAGTCTTTATGGGCCAAACATCATGAGGCCTTCCTTGAGGAATTGGTGCTTTGCAAATTAATGGGTCAATTCGTGGCCCACTCAAATTCTTAGGCCAGTGTTAACACAATGTATAACTTTTGCTAATGATGTATTCTTTCTGTTCATAAATAAATGACAATTTCATTTTTTATGTCCAAATTTGATTGTTAATTTATAAAACAATTATTTTACACTATGATATAAACTATACATTAATATATTCATATTGAAAAGTACTTTCTCAATATTATTTTTATAATTTTTTTATTGTTGAGATTGGTTCTAATCTTGATCTTAACGATCTTGGAAAACTTGCAAACACAACCAAAAATTAAGAAGAAATTAGAGCTCCGCTCTTAAGTTTAATTGAATTAAGTGTTTGAGAACTAAGGATGAATGAAATAGCAGAAAATTATTACATACCTCAATCTATGCATTATGAAGGCATAGTTATAAGGTCCGAGTATTAGTAGAATCTGAATAAGATGCATATATATCGAGTCTGAATCCATCTTAGATTTTGCATTTATCTTTTACAAAGTAATAATGTTTCAGAATTCAACTAAGATATGGAATGAGGATTCATATATTCAAATTGGACTCTGCTTAATGTAGGCTTCCAAGTCCATATTTGACTCTTTAGGCAAGTCCGGTCTAGACTTGGAATTAATTTTTCAAAGCATGAATTATCATTTATTATATATTTTAAGAGTAATTTAGATTAATTTAGAATCTCGAACTACATATTTATTACTTAATAG
This sequence comes from Codiaeum variegatum, assembly GCA_948294925.1. Classification (NCBI taxonomy): domain Eukaryota; kingdom Viridiplantae; phylum Streptophyta; class Magnoliopsida; order Malpighiales; family Euphorbiaceae; genus Codiaeum; species Codiaeum variegatum. The sequence continues at coordinate 12,978 of CAOJBK010557218.1, read as the reverse complement.
TTCATAAACCAATAAATAACATAATTATAAGTTAATTGAGATTTCATTTAATTCAATTTACTCTGATATTTTAATAAAATGAATATTTTATAATTAAAAAAATAGTATGATATTTTCATTCTCAAATTTACTAAAGAGAGAATAAGAGAATAATGCTATCTAAATCAATTTAAAAATAAAAAATAAACAAAAGAAAATCGCAGTCCAAAAAGACAGAGAAGTCTAGGATTGGCCCACTGTTCAAGCTCAGGTGAGGCGGAAACCACTTGATTACTAGTCGTCAAGTTGTCGTCAGCGAAGTTCACGGACCTTTAATTATGATTCGAGATACATGCTGGATAGTTACTGACGGCGTTACCAACGGAGACACTGTGTCCCATAGTCGGCAGCACCGTATTGGACAAACACGTGGCAAGCTGGAATTTGAAAAACCAATTTTGCCCCCACCGCCCCACGATCCAATTCTCAATTATCCATGCATGTGTCAACATCCCATGCACTCTTTAATAAGAGAGGAACAAAACACAAAATCAAATACACTCTTTACAATAATTAATCATAATTTTTTTTAATGTGCACTTAGCCAACCTTAATTGGATTCCTGGCCTGTGATTCTTTCCACTTTTTTTTCACTTTTTAACATTATTATTAAATAAAATCACACTTTTTATTTTTAAAATAAAGGAATTTTTTTGGATAAACTCAACCTATCCTAAACTAATTCAATTGAAATAGAATGGAACTAATTAATGATTGAAATCAAAACATTGAACATTTCTAAAATTTGCTTATTTTATACTCCCTTCATCCTAAATTAAACGATATTTTTCAAAAAAAAATTCCCAAAATCAGATGATATTTTAGAATTTCATTAATTTTGTTAAACAATACTATTTCAAAATAAATATTATTGAAATAAGTATTGTAATTAAATATAGTCTGATTGGTATTTTCACTATCTACAAAAAATATAATAAGTGAGAGATTTCAGGTTCGAGTCTCGCCAGCTACTTGAATTATCATCAATTTGGTGAAATATGTTAAAAGGAGAGGGTTGACTCCTATTGTGTAGTTCACAATATGATTTCGACCTATTAAGCTGCATATTTAATTAAAAATAATGAATATAATTATATATGATATTTGATAAAACTAAAAATTAAATGTTAAAAATTAAGTATTGAATTTTAAATATTTAATAAAATAAATGATATTTATTTTAAATTATAACAATATCTGAAAATCTGATATTCGACATAAATTTTAAGATAAAAATTTTAATTTACTATTTAAAATAATTTTTAATTTAATTTAAATTTTTAAATTAAAATTATTAAATGTACTTAAAATAATTAAAATATTTTAATTTTAAATGCTTAATAAAAGTAAATTATGTTATCAAATATCTTAATTAAGATTAAATTAATTATTTTATAATATTTTTTAATATTTGTACAATTTGTTAAAAAATATTTTTTTTTGAGAAAGTTAAAAAACATTATTTAACGTAAGACGAAATGCTAGAATCGGAAAATCTTTTTATAAACTATTTTCTTAATGATATATATAATTATGCTAAATTATATATATTTAACGATTGTTTTTTTAAAAAAAATTAAAGGAATCAAATTCAATAAATAATTAAGATTTTATAATTTTACACACAAAATTTTTTAATTTCAGAAGTTAGAGGAGTCATGATTACCTTTTACCCTGATATTAATAATGTTAATTTATTTTAATTATATAGTCTATTTAATTTAAATAATTTATATTTATTATTACACCGCTCAACTTTGATCTGGTTCGAATTTAACTATCCACTTGTATCCTGACCGAATACTGTGGCACTCTTATCTTACCCGAACCCCAGGCACACAATAAGATTTGTCTCTAATGGCTTTTGCAGGTTCGGATTCCACAGCAGACAGGTGTTGCTAGCCCCACGAAGAGGTACATTGTGTTTTCACTCTATAAATACAGTCATCAATAACTCAAACGAGATAATGTTTCCTCACAATCCAAAATACTATACTAAATTCTATTTTTTAGAGCTTTTCCTATTACAACCTGTTTCTGACTTGAGCGTCAGAGTATTATCGTCGGACACCACGTCCGGTCACCCCTGACTGTTGTCTATTCTGTGTAGACAGTTTCAGTTTGACCAGAGCAGTTCTAATCAAGTATTGGTTAGATCCACACACATCAATTATATATGAATACTCTCACATGTGAACCAAAAATAGAATTTATAAAGCGTAAATAAAACAGTTTGATTGCTGATTTTTTGTTGAGAATATGGCATGTCCAATTTAATAAAGGATATAAAGACCATAGTATTTGCATATTGATTATTGAAAAAACAAAATGCTTGAAGATAGAGAGATTCGTGAACATTGTTTCTTCAAACACGTTAGGTAGGCAGAATAATTTAAATTTAGATGCAAATCAAATTTAAAGATGCTTTTAACAAAGTGTTGTTCGGATCCTGTTCAAGATATAAATTTAATTAAATTATGTGTATAATTGCTTAATTATTTAATTAGATCTAATTAATCTTAATGTGTATTTTTGTTTATCAAGCAAATTAATTTAGTGTTCTTAATTTATTATTCTTACTAATAACTTGAGATTTTAAATTCATTTCAATAAGATTCATCGTTTTATTTTTTTTTTAATTTAATTTTATTATATAAAAATCGACTCTCACAATTCTTAACAAACTTGCAATTATAAGAGGAAAAAAAATTCAATTACAATTTTTTTAAAAAAATTGAATTATATTTTTGATATGACCATACTTCAATATAGTTTGACACCAACTAAGGATTCACAGTTAGATCAAACCTAATAAACACATCAATCACTCTCCGAGTCTCGAACCTACAATAAGTTTGGCCTATTAGTCTTTGAGATTCAGACGTCTGATAGAGACAGCTGACAGCCTCAATCAACAACCCTCTAGTCATGTCACAGTCCTATCAAGAGTGATTGATAGCCTACTCCAAGCGGACAAGTGTCCCAACTATAGGGACTCAGCCTTATAAATATCTTTAGAACATCTCATTTGAGTAAGGATTCACAATTAGACCGAACCTAATGAGTACATCAATCACTCTCCGAGTCTTGAACCTAATAAGTTTGGCCTATTAACTTTTGGGGTTCAGACGTCTGATAGAGACAGCTGACAACCTCAATCAACAACCCTCTAGTTATGTCACAGTCTCATCAAAAGTGTTTGATAGCCTATCTCAAGTGGACATGTGTCTCAGCTATAGGACTCAGTCCTATAAATATCTTTAGAACATCTCATTTGAGTAAGTTTTATACATATAAGTCACAGTTTCATTTATGAGAATATTTGCTTAACTCTTATCTATCTACTGACTTGATTATTGGAGAGTTATTGTCGGATTAGCGTCTGGCCACCCTGATCATCTCTGTCTTGCAAATTGATACAACCAGACTAGAGAAATTCCATTTCAACTGCGTGTAAACACACAACATATCAATTTTATTACTTTTAGCCACTTGAATTGAGGATAAAGGCATGAATAAATAGTAGGGTGGCGGTTAAATGATAGAGAAAACATTTGTTTTTTTTTTTTAAAAAAAAAAAAAAGCAAAAATCTCCATGTTTTAGACCACAGAACTTTTTTACATATCAACAAAGTGAGATCACAAAAAGCACAAAAGGATAGATATTAATTCTATTTCAATCACAAGATAAAAAGAGGAAGATAAGACAATACTTGTAATTGGATTAGAGGAGATTAAATTAATTTTTTTGAAAGTAATTAACTAATTAATTAAATATAGCCAAAGTAATTAAACACCTCTTTTGCGTGATTTTCATTTATATATTTTTCCGTAATAATATTTGTATTTATACACTTAAAACCTAATTTAAGTAGCAAAATTATTGTTTTTGGAGTAAAAAGTTTTAAATTCGAGCCATTCCTCCATATTAGATGATGATATTCCATCGTTACAAGTTACTACATGCGTTAAATAATGACTATACTCTATTGTATAATTTGTGATCAATCAGATCATTTATTAAAAAAAATTATAAGATACTTTTTCTGTCCTGACTTGACTATTAAATTGACTTTTTACGGTCTTGTAGGTTATATTTTGATTATTATTTTTTATTATTATATGATATAAAAAAAATTTTAAAAATATAATTTTATTAAAATATTTTTTAAAATAAATCTTATGATATAAATGTATTATAATATTTTATATTTTTTTAAAAATTAGTAGTTAAAGTTATTTTATTTTGATATTAATTATAAAATTTGAATAGTAAACTCCAAACAGAGGGAATAATTAAATTTTCTTATAATATATCATATTGTCATTAAAAATCCAATTACATAAAATGATTTAATTTAAAATTTTTTTACTCACATGTGAACTCCCAATGGCTATGGAGCTCATTTACTATAAATATATTTATTTGATTTTAACTTTACTATCAATTTTTGGAAAAATTAAATTCTATTGGCCAAACACTTGACACTTCACACTTTCTTCCCAAGTTTGACTCTAATGGCTGACGTGGCACTCAGCTTCTCTGTATATATAGAGTTACAAACTTTGGTGACATAAGTTTCTTTCCCACATCAAAATTTTCTCTCCCACTATCTCTATTTTCTCACATTTTCTCTGTTACCAAACAGCCATTTTCTCATTACAGAAACGTTTCAAATCGTTTGTAGTAATTACAAATTACTCTATCATGGAACTAATCTTCTCTTCTTCTGCTCTGTATATAATCCTCACTCTGCTCACAATCTTCAGAGGTAAGTACTTAATTAATTACTAAAATTAATTATTTTATAATTATATTTAATTTTAATTAATTCCTCTAATTACAGGAATTAATGGAGCTACATTTACAATAATTAACAAATGTGGCTACACAATATGGCCTGGAATTCTCTCCAATGCCGGAAGTTCTCCATTAGAAAGCACCGGATTCGAGCTTCCTTCTGGCGGGTTTCGCTCATTTCAATCACCGCCGAATTGGTCCGGCAGATTTTGGGCAAGAACCGGTTGCACATTCGATCCAGCTACTGGTCAAGGCACTTGCGAAACAGGTGATTGTGGTTCAAACCTAATTGAATGCAACGGTCAAAATGCAAAACCACCAGCCACTTTAGCAGAATTCACAATCGGGTCGGGTACTCAAGATTTCTACGATGTTAGCTTAGTTGATGGATATAACTTACCAATGATTGTTGAACCGAATGGCGGGTCGGGTAATTGTTTGTCAACGGGTTGTGTAACCGATTTGAACAGGCAATGTCCTGAAGAGTTAAGAGTCGGGTCGGGTCAAGCGTGTAAAAGTGCTTGTGAAGCGTTTGGGACGCCGGAGTATTGTTGTAGTGGTGCATTTGGTACACCTGACACGTGTAAGCCATCGGTGTATTCACAGATGTTTAAATCTGCTTGTCCAAGATCGTACAGTTATGCTTATGATGATGCTACTAGTACATTTACTTGTAGTGGAGCTTCATACACTATAACATTTTGCCCTTCAGTATCAAGGTAATGATTTATTTGCATTATTTTGTTTTTTTTTTTAAATTATTTCACTTTATTCCTTTTACAGAATTTATTCATATTTATTCAATTTATGATGTAATTAAATACATTTTTATTAAAAAAAATTATCTTAAAAATACATTTAATTACATATTTAATTGAAAGTGTTAAGAAAAGTATTTTTTGATTATGTTAATCATATTTATTTGTTTGTTTATTCAGTCAAAAATCTGCAACAGGGTCTCAAACCACAAGCCCAACAACAAACGGGTCGGGCAATGAGCCAACTGGGATTGATAGTTCATGGTTGTCTAACATTTTGAGTGGAGACTCATGTAGATCAATTTCTTTTTCTTGGCATTTAACATTATTTGCTTCAACAATTTCAAGTTTACTCTCATTCATTTATTTATAGAGCGGTTGTCAGGATCGAGATCTTACACAGAATCGATTAGGGTAGGATTGAATCGGATCAGATCGGATCGTATAAGTGAATTTTGAGGTTTTATTGTATTTAAGAGGAAAAGCTGAGTAGAAGATGATGCAATTCCAGATTGTAAAGTAAAATTTCCAGGCCCGTACGTGTATAGAATTTTAGGAAGCTTAGTACAATTATGTGTTGGGAATCTTTTTTTTTTTTTAACTTTTGATGTAATGTAAAATAAAAAAATTTTCAAGATATTGAAAAATTATTCATTTTTATATTGATCTTAAAAAAGAAAAGAAGTGTTAGTTTGCTTTATTGTGAATCTTTGAGAAATGTGGTTGGTGCTAAAATAAATCTACTTTGCTGGAATTGCAAGCTTTGTAGATTTATCTTATGATTTTGGCTGCCAAGTGAAGTATATATTATCATTATTTTTTATAAGGTTTAAAAGAAAAGTAAAAATATTCTAATAAAAAAGTCTAAACAATTATTTGTTTTATTTGTTTTTAAGGTATTTTTCTGATATTAAATTTGATTTTACTAATGAATCTCAATAATTCCCTTCTCAGAAGAAATTATTTATTAGAGATTGATTATTAATAGGGTGAACATTATGTTGTTTCTGTTCAAAACTGAACTGAACCAAATAAATAAAAAAAATAAAATTTTTAATATTTTAACAAACTAAATCCAAATTGAATTATAATATATACTACTACGATTGGCTTTTTTTTTTTATAATTATATAATATATTAATAAATATTATATATATTATGCTTAAATATTATTATAGTATTATTAATAACTTATCCCAATAAATTTTTAAAAATTATAAATAATATTAATTTTATTAAATAATACTAACAATTTGATTGGTTTGATTTGAAAAAAAAATCAGTTGAAACTAAACTGAACAGAAATAATTTTAATATTTAAAAAAATAAAATTGAATCGAACTATATAACCGAAAATTCGAACCAAAATGGTTGTCTGAGAGCTTACATACTTTTGGAAATTTTATGCGCGGACCTTGAAAAGGGAAACACTTATGGACTTAATGCTACAGTACAATCCGAAATCTTAAGACATTAAATTTATAAGTACTTATCACTTATATATTCTTCTACATTCCCGATTTTTCCTATATGGGATTTGGATATTCTTGAAATTCTAACAGATTTTTTTTTGTCATTTCAATTTTTTTCATCCCTAATTATTACCTGCATTTTTTTAACACATACAAGTTTCAATAGATTTGAAATTTTATGTATTTTATATATGATTTAAAGTAGACAATTTAAACTTATCATTTTTAAGATTCAAGTTTTACGTATGGTTTAAATAATTGATTAAATACAAGTTTAAGTTTATATAAAATAGTTTATTTTCTTGCATTAAAATAACTATATTAATAATAAATCTAACAAGCCATACAAATTCAATGATGAACAATAAATAAATAAAAAATAATGAAACATACAAGCAGTATCAAATCTTCTTTTATCACTAAGTCCTCTTTTGCATAGAAGTGGATTCTATTAGTTTATTCTTGGACGGTTATATTTTCACAATATTTTAAAAAAAAATTCTGATCAAATGAGAAAATTATTTCAAAAAATAAATAATAATCATACTTTACTAAAAAAGTCTCATTGGAGGATTCCAAATTTAGTTCACCGTTTATTATATATATATAGAGGGAGAAATATTAAAATGATAAAACTATTATTATAAATTTTAATGCATTTTTTTTAAAATAAATCTGATGAATTTCAAGAATTAGTAACTATATCAAGATATTTCAATTAGATTGACACTCGAAAAAACTCAATAATATTATTAAATAAAAGAATATTCTATACAAACTAAACAACCCCCAAAAGGGACAAAGAAACAATTATTATAAATTTATATACCTATAAATTTTATAAGAAGTGTTTAATTTATGAAAAATATAAAAAATATATATATATTTTTTATAATTATAAAATTAATTATTATGTTATATAAAATAGATCAATTTTTTATAATTTTTTTTTGTATTTAAAAAAATTATGAAAAATTATGAATAATATTTTCAATTTTTGCAAAAAAATTGCAACCTTTTCATAATTAAATAAGATTACTTTATTTTAAAATAAAATAAGCTAAGAATATACATAAATGAAATATATGTATTTTATAAACAATGCACATTTTTAATTAATTATAATTTTTCTGGTAAGAGAAAGCCCTTCTTCTTTTTTTAATAAACCTTTAATTTACCATCTAAATTTCATGTTTTTTTTATGAGCTGAAATTTTAAACATAAATGTAGAATTTAGATATAGAGAAAGAGGCCCAATGTCATATTTTACAAGGATAATGCTATACAATTCTCCTATTTGTAATATAACTCAATTCACCTATTTTAAATAAATTCTGTAAATATATGTTATTTAATTAGTAAATATGATATGAATAAAGATAAATTATTTAATTAGTGAAAATAGTGTTATTATAATTTATTTAAGGTAAATAAATATTATTAATTAGTGAAGTGATGATATTATAATTTATTTAATATAGGTGGATTGAGTGGTGCTATAAATATGTAGATTGGGTAGTATTATCCATTTTACAAAAATTGTTCCAAAGTCTAATAAATTGTTAGTAATAGACAATAATTTAAGTTTAATTCATAATTAATGATAACTGAATTAAATTTATAAAAATTTTAGTATGCCTTAAAATTTAATTCATAAATAGATTTTTAAATTTATAATTAAATTTATAAAAATCTTAACATGTCTTATAATTAAATTTAATCATTCGCCAAAGTATCTGCTGCCACTTTACACACTCTATAGCAATGAACAATCTAAACAGACCAATCCCTTTGAAGAATTTATTTTTAATTACGTTCATAATTTGTATAAAATACAGATAAGAATGATTAAATTGAAATAAATTTGAATAAATAAAATTAATTAGGATTAAATATGAGATGTTTAGTCTAATCTATATTAGATATAATTAATTAATAATTGATTTCAATTATAAATGTCATATGATTATCTATTAATCAAATTTTTATTTGCTCTAAAAAAAATTCTGAAAATATTGGTATTGAAATTTTGGGAATGGATATTTTCAGTGCTAGGAGAATGAGATGGGCCAATGAGCAATTCCTATGTTAGAAATCTACAAATTTTTAAGTTATTTTATTTATTTATAGTTTGATTAAATTTAATTTATTCTTTATAAAAAATTAAATTAAATTTATTTTCGTTTTTATTTATCATTTATTCTAAATCTCAGTTTACATTTCTTTTATATGATAACAATTTTGGTAACCCATAGCTCTTTAAACGGCCCATGACCAATTTCACAGACTACAAGCCCTCCTTGAAGGTGATTATAATGATTCTTTTTTCTTAGTGTTGATTATAATGATTCTTGAGGATTAGAATTTTTAATTCTTTTTCCTCTCCCAAGCTATGGAAAGTAAAAGGAATTAAAAAAAATAAAAGTAAAAAAATTTCTTTAAAAAGTTAATTTATGAAGAATTTTGTAAATAAAAAAAAATCAACAAACCTTTAAAATAACTAAATCATGAAGGCTTGAGTTTAAAGCCCATGTTATCAAACTCTTTGATTAAGATTGTAGGATTATTTTTTTAGTCTTTCTCTGGGATTAAGCCCTTATCTGTAGCACTCCTTTTTCTCAGGAAAAAAAAAAGAGAAAATTACAATTTATATTTTATTTTTCTACTTTAATTACAAAAATACAGTCATTAAAAATATTTTTTATAAAAATATCACTTTTTTTAAGAAAATTACAAAAATTCACCATCCAAAAAATACCTAAAAGATATGTAATATATATGCTAACATATATTTTTATAATAAATAAAAATTTTGATACGATAATATTTTTATAATTAATTTATTTTTAAATATATTTTTATAATTTTTCCAAAAAAAAAATCTCATTTGTTTTCACACAAAAAAAACTACCAGATAGGATTATATTCAGATACTGTAGAAGTCCATAAACTTGGTTCCATGGAATCAATTACAGAAGGCAAATGAAAGGAGGAGTGGGGGAGAAAGCCTAACAGATATGGGAAAAACATACACTGTCATGAGTTAACAGAACACAGAACTTACATGGCGTTCAAACCATAAGCAAACGCTTTCTAGCACCAATAATTGTAGATGATGACTCCATTTTATGTGCTTTTGGAGTTTGGATTATTACTTATCAACCTTTTTAATTTTTTTTTCCAAACGCAGAATTCATTATTACTTCACCTGCGAGCCGCAAGCCTAATTGCCATTTCTTCCTTTAGAGGAAAAGAACCTGCTAAATCCTCGTTGATGTTTCTCTGGGGTGATCACAGAAGAAGGAATTGACATGGTAGATCTGTGTTTTGGATTCTTTAAATTATTTGATCTTGATTCGGTGTCGGATGGACTACATGGATGGTTGTACAAATCCATGGGGGATTCACTGCCTGTTCTGTTCAGATTTGTTGAAACATTGGTCTCTGTCTCGGATTGATCAAAGTCTTGCAAGTTCATTCCACTTGTAGTTGGTTCATCATCAGCCAGTCCTTCACCCCTTTGACTCTTTTCGCTGTAGGGAGAAATCATTGCCTCTGTTTGCGGACGCAAAGCTTTCAATTGCTTGCCAAGAAGAAATATGGTTTCCTGACACTCTGCTAGCTTTTCTGCTGCAGCTGTTAGTTCTCTCTCCTGTGATGATCATGTCCTCAGGTTATCAAGAGTAAAACTGATATAAGAGCCATTATATAGAGATTTAATTTGCTTTAGCATCTTCAAGCAACGTGCAAGGATGATGGTCTGCTTGCTCATAAATTGGCATTATTGTTCATTTATTGCTAACATGAGAATTGAAGCCAGTCTGGTCAAAACTAAATTCTAAGGATAGGAGAAAATTCTTACTTGTTTGGTCTTGAGCTCAGCATCAGCTGCTGCAGAACAAACTGAACAGGTCTCTTTCCTAAAAGTGACACAAAATACAAATTTTAGAGCTAAAATCAAATTTAAATAATTAGAAAATTACCCATAAAATTTCATCACAAATGAGTGGTTTATAAGCACGGTAGTAAAAAAATTAGCATAATGCCTAATTCACCAGAGCAAAACAGATCAGAATTTCCACTAATTTGAACCAATCAATAGGGATGAGCTAACGGAAGGCTTATTTGAATCAATGATCTAGCTACCAGTACAACTGAAAATAAGTTGATAATCAGCCTTATGTGCAAGTAGAAAGCTAATTTAATCATGGTTCTTAATTTTCAACTACAGTCAGAGGTGGAGAAGACAAATAAATTTACTTTTGTGTTCGAAATTAGACCCCACTGATATATCCTACAAACAAATGAACCGTATTATCTATAGAATTCACTAAAACTGGAAAGCACCAGAAATAAGATTTCAGATTCCAAAAGTCAGACCGGCCCTCAGCAGGGGCATCAATTTGGGCAGGATAGATTGTGATTGTGGATATAGTAAAAGAAAGAATATCCTTCTGTTTGCAACTCTTAATGATTAATTTATTCATCAATGAAATGCAGAAGAAAAGAACAGGACGGACTTACGTTTGCAGTTGCTCTTCAAGCTCCTTGCATCTGGTCAAAACATCCCAATGACACTGTTTTTCATCTTGAAGCTCATTTTCTAGAGTTTCTGATTTTGCTCGCAGCAGGTTCACCTCAGTTTCTAACTCCTCTGCACGAGCTTCAAGTGATCTGTATGATTCTGCCATGCATTTCAGCTGGGTCTCAGATAAACTGTTTGACTTCTGTGCAGAAGCCAATTGTGATCTAGCTTCAGCTAGAAGCTGCTCGGTTTCATGCAATTGAGACTTTGTCATTTCCAAGTTTTCACTGCACCTAGCAAGATCAATGGCAATGTTGTCCTTTTCTGTTTTCAGCTCTTCAAATTGCTCCAGTGAGACTTTGCACAATGCTGCATTTGACCCATAGGTTGATACCAAATTTCCATCATCAGGGACCTCAGGGTTAGAGGTAGGACTTGAAATGTGAGCGCAACCATTTTGGTAGCTTTCTCCTGATGGATTCCTTTGAAGAAACTTATTCTCCGGCAAGGCAACTTTATCTATGCAATCAGGGCTATTAATTTCTACTTCAGAGAATTTATAATCCAGCACATTAAATCTAAGCTCACTGGCTTTGGCCAAAACATGAGAAAGGTTAAAAATAAAATCAACCAAACTTGCATTGCCATTTAATACTTTATTATAGGTGGCTGAGAATTCCTCAATTTTTTGGCTCAGATCACTACCATCAGAAGATGTGTCACGAACAGTCATTGCTTCTTTGCCCAGGAACAACACAATGTCATGAATACTGGAAATAGCAGTAGCTGACTCTTGGCTTATTGAGTCTACAACCTCCCTACACGCTTTCATATCTTGGGACATAGTGATTTCCTTCTCTCCTGTTGAGCTGGTGTCTTCAGGACAATCCTTCCCAATGCCAGTAGCATCAGCAGTAACCACTTCTTCAGATACACAACCCACAGGGTTTTGATGCAAAGCATCATGTCCATCCTGCACAACACGTTTTACATCCTCCAAAACTTTGCCCATGTTAACTTCCTTAGATGCAGACTCGAGTAACAGAAAAATCTTAGACTGAAGCTTAGACAAGGGTGGCTGATCTGCTTCAGATCCAATATCAGCAGCTGACAAATCTGTATTAGAAGGATGTCCGTCAGGCAAGGCATCCTTGCTCGAAGAGACCTCCCCTAAAGTATCACCATTTGCAGTATCAGATGTCTTATTCTTTGGAGAATCTGAAATAGGGCCTGTCCCATTGTCATTTAAGTGAGCTAATCTCTCCATCTCAAGGAAATCATCCATAAGTTCCAAGTGCTTTACACTCTTGGGCTTATTTGACTTTTCACTACTCTTTTCCTTCTTTAATTGAGAGAGCTCAGAGATCAATGATGTCGCCCAC
>CAOJBK010556987.1:0-11725 GCA_948294925.1 Codiaeum variegatum | reverse complement strand
GAATATAAACTAACTAATTGTTTATAAAAAATAATTTATAAACCATCAAACCGATCCAATCCAACTATATTGGATCGGATTGGATCAGATTGAATTCCTATTGGATAAATTCAATTTTACATGTTAAGTTGGATTGGATTGGAACCAAATAAAAACCGATCTAATCCAATCTATGAACACTCCTAGTCTTATCCATAGTGTTTTATTATGTGACCTATAGGCTAATTTACTATTTAGTTTTGAGTTTTGATTTTTTTTTTTTAAAACACTCTAATCCCTATAATTTAAAATCCAACTTAAACATCCTTTAATTTTGAATATGTCTAACAGCTAGATCATTCCATCCATTTTTTAAATTATTTTTTTGATTAGTTTCAAATGTAAAATATTATTTTATTATAAAATAAATTTCATATTATCTAAAATACTTTTCTTTTAAATGATTTGAAAGAAAAAAAGGAATAAAAGATGAATGAGTAAAAAGAAAAAAAAAATGATAGAAATGATAAATTATATTTTAACGGAATGAGTATTTTGGATATTATAAGTTTTATTTTATAATGAAATATCATTCTAAATTTGAAATTATCATAAAAAATAAAGAAAAATTGAACGTAAGGATTTAAATGTTGAATGGATTTAAAATACATGAATGTCTCAGTTGAATTTTAAAACTATAGAGATTAAAGTGTTTTTGGATGAAATTTAGCGAGTAAATAATAAATTAACCAAACTATTTTTGTTTGTGGTTACTATCTCCATTCTGAAATAAGTAACTATTATACTTATTAATAATAAACTTTTACCTTCAATAATTTTTAAAATACATAACTAAAATGTTATAAAAAATAATCTTATTTTATTAGAGACGAACGCATTGATATATTTTTTATAGTATAATTTTAATTATTTTTTTATAAATTCATTTTTGATATTTAGGCACGAAAAATAAAACGATAACTTATTTGAGAATTGAAAAAAAAGCTATTAATATTAGATATGTCAAATAATTGTTAATAAAACAAATAAAATAAAAAATTTTAAATATCACATGTCAACCATTAAATTATAAAATAATATTTAATTTATATAAAAAATGATATTTTAATTTTAAATTCATTAATTTTTATTAAAAAAATAATTATATATTTAATTGTATATATATTATAGAGGAAAAATAAATAATAAAACAAGACATAAATAAATTTTTAATAAGTATTAAGATCCTATTCAGTATGATAAATTCTAACATTTATATAAATATATCTTTTTATAATTATTATATATAAATTAATTATTTTTAATGATTTATACGTAGTCTTACTGAAATGATCTATTTTATTATATTCACTAATTTTATTATTTTTCATCGCTTTTAAAATATCAAAAGAAATCACAAAATAAAGGAAAAAGGTAAAAATAAAAACAAGAAAACCTAGTGTTTTAGAGTGTACACGTGCACATGGGTTTTGTTTACTTGTTAAACCTCGTGTCTCTACGCTACAACTCAGGAAGGTAAAAAAAACAAAAAACAAAACTAGAGAAAAAAAAACCCTTTATATTTTATTATATGCAGCAGTAGTTTGTTGGTACAGAAGTACTCTGTGGTAAAAATGATTGAAGATTCTTTACAAGTTGTGTCCTTTGATGACAAACACAATAATTAAGGAGTCATAATTAATATATACAGTAAATGAGGTGACGTGGTAGCGGGTCTAAGGTATTGAAGAGACATATGCTGGAGCACTCACCTTTTGAGATTTTTTAATAGTACTCAAAATCTTGAACTTCAAACTAAGAAGACATGTGATGAAATTAGATCTTGATATACTCTATGTCTAACAACTTTCGATTTTCAAATTTGAATTTGATTGGATTCAGATAGCTACACGATGAGTAAGATGAGTTAAGAGAGTGAAGCTTATTATCTAGCAATGACACTCCAATACTCAAATCAGTAATGGATTTAGATCCTTTTAAATTCTCACAATATCTTTAGAAATAATAAGTTATTCTAGTATTTTGGGCTAGTTTTACGTCATTTAAAAAGTGTGTTATCCTTACGTATTTATAGTGATCATCTAAGCCACGTGTCTTATTGTAAGAGGGTCACATGGAAGCCTCTGCACAAAGTAATGCGTAATCTTCTCATGAAATAATGGCATCTGTCAAGGCTGGACTTCTGACATGTATCATGAGGAAAATAACTGAATGTCATATTCGAAGATATACCTTTGGTATATCTTATGGCGAGGCCTAAGACCGAAGAGTATTCTCGAAGTCAGCATAGACATGGGCTTGGCCCTTACTCTTTTTAGGTTCTCAGATGTCTTTAGGCCTAGGTCCATTAGATCCATTTATTTTGATCCGCATCAGTGGCCCCATTGTTCATAGAAGGTTGAGGAACTCTTTGGTCTGACTTCCGTTTGAACAAAATTAGTTCTAGGAACTCTCTAAGACCTTTATTCTTTATTTGACCTTTTTCGTCTCATGGTATTAACAACTTTTATTGCCTTCGATCAGAGATCTAGGTTGTCTAAGTATAGTTCTGTAGGCTTCATCCCTTGTTTTATCGAAGCTTAAGTACAGGGAGCTTTTATACAACTCGCCGCGTGTTCTGCCACTGTTTGAATGTCTTGCCACGTGTTGCATTTTGAGTTACAACGGTCAAGAAGGTGAACAGTCTTTTAGAAGGTCTAAATATATATCTCATTTGACCTGTCCCTTTCTTTTGACTTGCTTTCCTTTCAACATTTCTTTTCTTCTTCGACCTAACCCTATTTTATTTCAACTACTAACACTCTCTACTACTCAAATGGCTCACACTAGACCACACCAAGGATCCAAGGCAACCTCTGTCAGCCGAGAGGAATTTATCATTCTCTGATCTCTATTTGGAGAAAAGTGGTTCCCAAGTCAAAGATTAATTGGGAGCCTCTTCAAGCCAACTTCGACAGTATTTCCTTAGAGGTTTCTTTCATCTTTCCTTCTCCGGCTCACCGCATCTTCCACGAGGATCCTTTTCTGAATGTTCCTATTGGTCGGTGAGATTACATTATTTTCTACGACCACATGCTTCAAGACCTTTTTCTTCCTCCCTCTGACTTCTTTCTCAACGTTTTTAGGCACTTTGGCGTGCTACCCCCACCCTTACCCCAAATTTGATTTTAGACATCCATGGATTTGAGGTCCTTTGTTATTGCTTGGGGATCCTTTCCCTTCAATGGAGCTATTTCATATGTTCTTTCAGTTTGGGTCAAGTCAAGGCCATGTTGGCATTTTCATGTCGCCTAGGAGGCCCAACAGGAAGTTATTTGGTTCGAAGCCCAACAAGGTTGATGACTGGAATCGCCAATTCTATGGGCTTCACTATGTTGGTCCCCACGAAGTTGGACTGAGATTTGACGGGGATTACCGAGAGCCCCACAAACTCTATAGCAACCCTTCCCTCACTAAAGATGACAAAAGGGACTTACTACTTTTAATCAGCATAAGGGAACTGGTTGATTTGTAAGATCCGTGGCGCAGCAGTCTCCTCGCAGATAGAAAAGGGCACCTATCTGTTCCTTTCTACCTCGGGGCTTTGTTGGGTAAGTAATTGATCAACTTATTGTGCCTTATCTTTAATTTCAATACCTTTGTTCCTTTCTTTTTCTCTTTCAAAGAGAAGCACCTAAAGGATATAAATGAAGATCTCTGGGTCATGCTGAGGATAAAGTCCAAGGAGGAAAAGTCTTACATACCCAAGCTAGACTTGACTCGAGTCATTCCTATGCGAGACCCCTTAACAGGTCAGCTTCGACCTCGCACGAAGTAAGAGATCCAAACTGCAATTCTTTGACTCCACCTCCAGGAGGCCAACTTCCCCCACTTGTCCTCCTATTATAAAGATTTCCCCATTCGGGATGGCACGACGGCTCTGGCCCCTCCTTGGTAGGACAGTCAACCAGCAGCCCCTCTCTTTGATATAAAAAGGAAGGTTCCTGACACAATCGATAATGACGAAGGACCTTTCATCGTTTGGATGACTAGGCAAAAGTTAGAGAAGACTACCAAGTCCTTGCTTACTCTAAAAATCAGTCAGAGTCGGCCGATGCCTCCCTCTGCTTGTCCTACCATGGCTGCTGAACCACCTTTTTGTGACACACCTTCAGCCTCTTCCTACACAACTCGCCTATATCCATTTGTTTTTGAAAAGAAGAGGCGATATGAATCCTTGAAAAGCTCTAAGGATTCAAAGATAAAATCCTTCAGATGCCTCACTTCCAGCAGACGACGAGACATGTCCTTGACATGATGGAGTCGCTAGCCTATAACCAGGAAAAATTTAACAAATGGCTGCAGCTCTTCTATTTGAACTACACGCTACCTTTTTTCGAAGATCACCTCCTAGAGATCTACAATTTCCTCTATGATAAGGAGGAGGAGGCTATGAGGGATTTCTTGGAGAGGGCTTTCATTTTTCCATCTAAGGCTAGCGAAGATGGTGGTTCCTCAGCTGCTCAACCGTCCAGACTTCCTTCATGTAATCTTTTTTATTCTCTTAACTCTTCATCTTCGTCTTCCTCTTCTTCTTCTGACTCTCGAGAGGCTTATGGAACCTTCGAGAGGCTGAGCAAGTCTCGGCATGCTGGGCAGTCTGCTGGGGCTGCTTCTCCTATCGAGTCTGAGCCTTTTCGAGTGATTCTTCCTGATGGCAGAGGTGCGAGGAAGATAAGAGTGAAGCATTCCACAAGGAGGCGGGCTGGTAAGTTATTTTGTTGTCTTATAGTTTCTTTCTATTTATACTAATCACATTTATCCTCATGCAGCTTCGCTAGTGAAAATCGCTGAAGGAAGTGTTGTCTCGAGGGCTAAGGATTATCTCCCCTTACCCATACCACTATGCCGACTTAGATACCTGAGGTAAGTCTCTAATTTCTGCTAACTTTGTGTATGTTTATGGATATTCACTTTCCATTTCTCCTTGCAGGGTGTCAAAGTCATTCCACCTGTTAAGGCTTTGCCTCATGGTGAGGCGGAAGTAGCTCCTCCTACTCTAACTTTGTTCCCTTTGTCGAGGGGTTGAGGTATATTAGTCATTTTTTCTTTTATTCGAACTTCTTCCAAGCTTCACAACTAATTTTGTTATTATATTAGGCTGTTGGCGAGGGTACAAGCAGTGCAAGTTCCAACGAAGTAGAGGAGTTCGCCAAGAACGACGATGCCAGAGCTCTGTCAACTCTAACTCGTGAAGACGATCAAATTTTTTCTTATCTCTTCAAGGCGGGTTATAAATCTAAGTCAACATTGGGGATGTTTCTTCGTGGGGATGCCTAAGAGCCAGATCTCATTAAGGGAACTAAGGCATCTACTATTCGCGAGGAAGTCCCTCCGTTCAAGGATGCCAGCATTCACCAGTCTCCTGAACAGCCTTACATCTCTATGCAGCTGAGCCTAATGCTTCCTTCTCCTCCGTCCCTCTTCCTGAGGGTTCCTTACAGATGGATGGGGAATTCTTCTAGGAGAGGATGAAGATCCTTGAAGCTAAGGGGATACTGGCTCGAAGGCCGACTCTTCTCTCTGTTATGGAGGTCAGTATTGATTTAATTTTACTGCTCTTTTTCTCCTTGCTTTTACTCATTCTCTTTCTGTAAGAGACTTTATCCTGGACCAAAGCCCACGAGGAAGCTGTGATGACCATTCTCTCCAACCAATCCTTCTTCTCCACTCTTTAGAAAATGAGAACCTCAAAAATAGCTTGGGGGAGAAGGATCGGGCTCTCCAGGCTTCTCAATAAGCCCTCGCTAAGGCAGCAGCGGATGCCAAAGATCTTTGGGCTCAGCTGAAAGAGAAGGAGAAGCTTGTTGCCTCGTTAAACCAACAGTTAATCATCTTCGAATGACGCATTCATAGCCTCCAAGAAGATAAAGATCAGCTTGACCTTGAGCTTTGCTCTTCGTTGAAGATTTTGAAGTCTTTATCTGACCAAGAGAAGAGGCATATAGGAGGAGTTCACAAAGCTATTAAGGATTTCTTCACCTTTGACTGGCTGAGGAAGTATATCATGAGGAGGGAGGTCGTTCATGGGTTGCTTTGGCACAACAAAAGTGTGAAGGAGATCCTTGTGAAGCATCTCGAAGAGGCTAAGGCCTTTAAGGTACATGAATCGAAGAGGATCTCAATCCCTAACGTGGATGACTATCTTGCTACCCTGCATCTGCCTACCTCACCTATCTTCGACTTGGATGGTGATGCGAATGCCGAGGGTGCTGGCTCAACTTAGTTATGTATTTTGTATCTTTGTAAAATTTCTTCAAATCTTCCATTGTAATTTTTGTATTTTGTAAACTACTTTTTATTTTTGTAAACTATAAAATTCTTTGTATCTCGTGTAGATTACTTTACAAATGAATATTTATTTTAAATGATTGTGCCTTTCATTCAGTAACTAGTTCAATCCTTTTTGTGCCCTGCTCTTCAACCTTAGGGGTTTTATTTTGTCGAGCAAGTCTTATGTCCTTTATCCAGGACTTAGTTCCTTTTCGACCTTAGGGGTTTTATTTTTTCGAGCAAGTCTTATGCTCTTCGTCCAGGACATAGTTCCTTTTTTACCTTAGGGTTTTTTTGTCTATCAAATAGGTCTTATGTCCTTTGTCTAGGACTTAGTGCCTCTTAGGGAAAGTCTTTTGCCTGTCACACAAGGCTTATGTCCTTCATCCAAGACTTAGTGTTTCGTAGGGAATGTCTTTTGCCTATCGAGCAGGTCTTATGTCTTTTATCTATGACTTAGTACCTCCTAGAGAAGGTCTTTTACCTATCAAGCAGGTCTTATGTCCTTCGTCCAAGACTTATGCCTCCCAGGGAAGGTCTTTTGCTTGTCAAACAGGTCTTATGTCCTTCATCTAGGACTCATTGCCTCTCATGGAAGGTCTGTTACCTGTCAAGTAGGTCATATGTCCTTCATCCAGGACGTAGTGCCTCCTAAGGAAGATCTTTTGCCTGTCAAGAAGATCTTATGTCTATCCAGGAGTTAGTGCCTCCCAAGGAAGGTCTTTTGCCTCCCAATTAGGTCTTATGTCCTTCGTTCAGGACTTAGTGCCTCCTAGGGAAGGTCTTTTACCTGTTAAGTAGGTCTTATGTCCTTCGTCTAGGACTTAGTACCTCCCAAGGAAGGTCTTTTACTTGTCAAGCAGGTCTTATGTCCTTCGTCCAGGACTTGGTGCCTCCCAGGGAAGGTCTTTTGCCTGTCAAGCTTATAAAAGAAATAAATTGTCAAAACATATTTTAAGACTGTAGAAGGCAGATTTTTATTAAATTTGATCTCATTGATAGTACATCTTCAAATGCTATACATTCCATGTGTGAGGTATCTCTATGCCTTCTAGAGTTTGTAGTTTGTATGTTCCTGGTCTGATCACTTGTTGAACTTTGAAGGGCCCTTCCCATGTTGGGCCTAGCTTTCCATTTCTTTCTCTTTTCCCAATGGCTTCGAGGCTTCTCATCACTAAACTTCCTTCTTCAAAATTTTTATTTTTCACCTTCATGTTAAAGTACTTTGCTACCTTTTGCTTGTATGTCATAGTTCTGATGATTATTTCTTCTTTTAATTCCTCCAACATATCCAATTTGGTCCTCTTCATTTGGTCATTGTCATCGCAGTAAAAGATTCTTCCACTGGGGAGTCCTATATCAATGGGGATGACCGCCTTAGTACTAAATGTCAATGCAAAGGGAGTTTCACTTATCGGTTCCCTTGGTGTCATTCGGTATGCCCAGAGTATTGATGGAGCTCTTCGACCCAGTCTCTTCCATACCCTTCCAGTCTCCTTTTTATCCCTAGAGGATCATTCTATTTGTAACCTCTATTTAACCATTGGTTTGAGGTTGTGCTACAGAGGAGAAATGTTGTTTGATGCTCAAATCTCCTTAGAATTCCCTGATCTTTATAGTGTCAAATTGCTTCTAATTATCACCAATTAGTTGGTAAGGAATTCCAAATCTATATATGATTCTTCAACCCATTTTGTGAAGTACTCCACTGCTACCACTAGCAACTTTCTCTGTCCTGAGGTCATAAGCAAAGGGCCCACAATATCTATCCCCCATTTGGCGAAGGGCCAGGAGCTATATATGGGAACCTGCTCGGTGCCTTGAGAGTTTATCAAATTGGCAAACTTCTATCATGATGGACATCTCTTCACTAAGGATCTCACATCCATCTTCATCGTTGGCCAGTAATATCCTTGCCGAAGTGCTTTGGCTGCCAAGTCTTTTCTACCTATGTACATTCCATAGGACCTTTCATGAATCTCCTGAAGGACATGCTTTGCTTCGCTCAGTCTGAGGCATTTTAACCAAAGGAGTGAGTATGCCCTCTTATAAAGGATGTTATTGTGAACGGAGAAATGGGCGTTCCGCCTTGTGTATCTTGGGGTAGCTCCCTATTCTCCAAATATGCTTTAATTGGATCTATCCAACTTGGTTCATTGTCCACCTCCATAACCTCTTCTCCTTCTTCGATGTTGGGGGTGGATACGGAACCAATGAAGACTATATCTGGATACTTGGAAGGGTGTGCCGCTGCTAGCTTACTCAAACTGTCTGCTCTATAATTTTTGAGTCTCAGAACCTTTCGATTTTCCACTCTTATCCCTTTTTCTCATATCTTCCGGACCTGCTCTTTGACGATGGCTAAGTACTTCATCATTTCCTTATTCCTGGCCTCAAATACCCCAGCGACATGCCCCAAAACTAATTGTGAATTGCTATAAATGCACAGGTTTTCTACATATAGGAAGTTCGCCAACCTGAGTTCATGCACAAGTGTTTCATATTCGACTGTATTATTTGTAATAGGGAAATCTAACTTTGAAGCATACTTGAGGAAGACTCCTGTACCATTCATGAGAACAATCCCTATCCCGCTATCTTTTTAGGAGCTAGCGCCATCCACATACAACTCCTAAGTGGTTGACAGGCTTGCTTCAACTTTTCTTTCTCCAAATCCTTCACCCTCTTCCTCAGGAAATGAGCATTCAGAGATGAAATCTGTAAATACGTGGGCCTTAATCGCTGATCAAGGTTAATATTGAAGGGTGTATTGCCCAAGATCCACGGACCAAGACAACATTCTTCCAGAGGTTTCTAGATTATGAAGGGTTTTCTGGAAGGGCTTGTCAGTCACTGCTACCCCTTGATGTGCCTGGAGGTATAGTTTGAATATCTTGCAAGACAATAAGAAGGCATAAGCCAATTTTTCAATTGGTGAGTAATTCGATTCCGGTCCTTGTAGAACTTTGTTCAAGTAATATATCAACCTTTGATTCCCTTGATCTTCTCTTACTAACACAGCCCCGACTGCATACTGGGAAGCAGATAGATATATGAGCAACTCCTCTTCGGTTAGTGGTCTACTCAATACCTGCTCTGACCCTAGGTAATTCTTGAGTTCCTCGAAGGCCTTTTGACAATCCTCTGACCATTTGAAAGATGCATTCTTCCTCAACTTCTTGAAAAATGGTAGGTTTCTTTCTGCTGCTTTTGACATGAACCAACCAAGGGCTACCAGCCTCCCTGTCAACTTTTGTACCTCCTTTACATTCCTCGAAGTTGGCATGTCTATGATAGCCTTCACTTTATCTGGATTAGGCTCAATTCCTCTTTCTCTGACCTGGTACCTGAGGAACTTTCCTCCTTGAATGAAAAAGACACATTTCTCGAGATTCAACTTCATTCCATAATGGTTCATCACCTTAAAGACTTCCCTTAGGCCTTCCATATGTTCTCTAAAGCTCTTTCTCTTAAAAATCATGTCATCAACATAGGCCTCCAGATTTCAGCTCAGCTGATCTTTGAAAATTTTATTTACCAACCTCCAATACATTGCTCCTACATTTTTGAGGCCAAAAGGCATAGAGATGTAACAATAAGTGCTCTTCTCAGTGATGAATGCAGTTTTTTCCTCATCCTCTGGGTCCATCCTAATTTGGTGATATCCTTGCTTCACGTTAAAGGATGAGAGGAACTTGTAGCTCACCGTGGAATCCACCAACTTGTTTATCATTAGTAGTGGGTATGAGTCCTTGGGGCATGCTTTGTTCAGGTCCGTGAAGTCGACGCACATTCTATAACTCCCATTGGGCTTCCTTACTAGAACTACATTTGCCAGCCACTCAGGGAACTGAACCTCTCCGAATGAACCCTGCTTCCATATTCTTTTCCACCTCCTCGTCAATGACTGTTTGCCTTTCCACTCCAAAGCAGCGCTTTTTCTACTTTATGGGCCTGAAGGTCAGATCTATGTTAAGCCTAGGCGTCACTACTTCTGGGTTGATCCTAGGCATTTTCGAGGAGTCCCAGGTGAAAGTTCCCTTATGTCTTATCAAAAAAACCTTCGCCTCTTCCTTTTCTTCCAACCTCTGATTTATCTTCAAACTCTTATCTTGTGTCCCTTTGCTCACCGGGAATGACTCCAATTCCTCCAGTGACTGAGTTCTTTGAATTACCATCTTTGCCCCTTCCTAGAACATGCACGCTTCTTTTGTCTGTATATGGATCAGGCATTTTGTTTTTTAAGAACAATCCATTCCTGGCTCATGTACTGCGGTGTTGTATACACAAAGTTTCGTACCATCGGGCAAAGGGACTCTTAGCCTTCCTCTTCGAACGTTAGTATCCACGTCTAAATCACTGACTGGCATCTTTCCCATCAGTATGTTATATGCCATTGGAATCTTTACTACCACAAAGAGTGACATAACCATCATACTCTTTGGAGCAACTCTTATAGTGAAGGGAAGCTGAATGTATCCTGCCGTGGGGATCTCTGTTTTGTCCAAGGTTTGGAAGGAGTTTTTCAATTCTTTTAGCTCATACCCCTTGATGGCCATCTTTTGGTATGCTTCGACAGATAACAGGTTCGTGGAACTCCCATTATCCACCAAGATCCTATGTACACTATAGTTAGCGATGATGGCCTTGATGATAATTGGACCCTCCTTTCTTAGCCCTGGCCCTTTTTTGTCATCCCAATGCCTCTGACCATTATAGAACACAAACTTTGAAGTCTCCCTACTCCGAGCTACTGACTTTCCTTTCTCAGTCACCCCTTCTTAAGGACCCCTAGTTAAGCATGCTATATCTTCCGCCGTCCCATCATTAACCACTAGTGGCTCTGGGTCTCGATTACCTCTCACGAACCTCCTCAGATAATCCTGCTTGATTAATCTCTCAATTTTCTCCATCAAGTGTCTACAGGAGTCCGTGGTGTGACCGTGAGCATTGTGAAACTTGCAAAATTTAGTTTTATCCATCTTATCGGGGTCTTTTCTGATTGTCTTGGGCTTTTACCATATGACCTGGTCCTGAAATGCTGCCAAAATTGTCTTGGGCCTGGAATTTAGCAGGGTCAACTTAGTTATGTCGAAGGTCCTCCTGACTGGCTCTCTTGCCTTTTCTTTCCGTGAGACCACATCTTCGACCCACTTGCTCCTCTAGCCTCTACTTTCTTGTTCTTTGATGAGATATCCCCTTGCTTTGCCTTCCATTTCCAAGCAAATTTGCTAACTTGGAAAGTGACATCATGTCTGATGTACTTCTATGCTGTTACAGATTGTATATAGCTGTAATTAGCATAATTAGCATATTTATAGTTAGCATATTTGGAAGAGTAATTATAGGAATCAGATCATAATCATAGGGATAGCCTTCCTAATATGCTCTACAATTTCTGTATATATATTTG
>CAOJBK010556503.1:0-11558 GCA_948294925.1 Codiaeum variegatum | reverse complement strand
AAGAATACTTATTCAATCTTAAAATTATTTTCAATAACCCTTGGGAAGGGAGTGTGATAGAGCATCAAGTCTAAAGCAATCCTCAAAGTCTCAAGTTCTTAAGTAAATAAGCAAGAATCAAGCATTTGGGTGATTCCAATGAGAGAAGGATTCAAGCTTCTTGAAAAGAGCTAAAAACAAGCTTTTGGGAAAAGCTTGGTATGTCTCAAGCTAGAGGCTTCATATTTGGGGAGCTTAACCAAGGAGGGCGAGAGGTATTTTATATGTTATAACCATTCTTTGTTTCTATTGTATTTTTCATAATAATTGGAAAGATCCTTGATATTAAATATGGGTCCATGTTTGGGTTTAGTATTTTGTTAAAGAGTTTAATGAACATCTAAGCACAACCATGTCAAAAGTGTTTTGGCATTGTAAATGTTTCATAAAAGTTTTGAAAACTAAAAACTGAGTAACATTGGATTTTTACAAAAATAAATTTTGCACTGGAATGCACTGCTGGAGCTGCTGTCTAGCAATGTTCTATCCAGCAGAGCTGCTGGATAGGGCTGCTAGAGCTGTTGTCCAGCAGCACTCTGTCCAGTAGTGCTGCTGGACAGTGTTGGAATTTTGTTTCTACTTCCACTGCACGATTCCACATTCTCCCTTCAAAATGGCCATGAACCATAAATAGGGATTTGTTCTACAGTTGGAGCCTTACACAAGTTAGCGAACCTCTGGCATACTTGACACTTCTTTACCAGCTTCATGGCATCCTCCTTCATGGTGGGCTGATAGTATTCATGTCTGATGCCTTTAGCTGCTATTGTCTTTCCTCCTACGTGCATCCCATAAGCACCCTCATGCATCTCCCTCAACACATACTCTGCTTCAGTGGGAGTCAGGCATCTAAGCCATGGAAGAGAGAATGCTCGCTTTTAAAGGACCCCGTTGTATAAGGAGAAATGAAAGCTTCTCCTTTTGACTTTCTTTGCCAACTTCAGGTCTTCTAAAAGCTTTCCTTCTTCTAGGTAGGCTCTTATTGGATCCATCCAGCAAAGTTCTGATGCTGCAAACATAACAACTTCAGGTTCCTCTGTAGAAGGCTGGGCTAGGACCCTAAAAATACTATGCTGGGGATGTTGGCCGGGTGGGTTACAGTGAGCTTGCTCAAACTATCTTCTCTGCTATTGGCCACCCTTGGGATCTTTTTTAATTAAACCTTGATCCCCTTCTTTTTTATTTTCTTCAACTGCAAATATGTTTTCTCTAAGTATTTGACCATGTTCAGATGTCTTGCTTTGTAAAGGCCTTCAACATGTCCCAATACTAGCTGTGAGTCACTATAGATGTGTAGTGTTTCAACATGTAAGTGTTCGGATACCAGATGGCCTTGAAGTAGAGCTTCATATTTAGATGTATTATTTGTTGTGGCAAAGTCTAACTTCAAAGAAAACTCTATTAGAACTCCCTCTTCATTCTTCAGTACTACTCCAACCCCCGCTAGCTCCCTTGCCACTAGCCCCATCAACGAACAGCTCCAGTTTGACCTTCAGGATTTCACCTTCGAGACACCCTTGAGATTCACTGCCTGGCATTTCCTCTAGTGGGAATGAGCATTCTGAAATGAAGTCTGCCAGGGCTTTAGCTTTAATGGCTTTCCTAGGCCTATATTTTAGGCCATATCCTCCCAGCTCTACAGCCCAACAAAGTAGCCTTCCAAAAAGTTCTGGTTTATGCAGGAGCTTCTATAAGGATTTGTTCGTGACCACCACTCCTTGATGCTCTTTTAAGTAGACCTTAAACTTTTTGCAGGAGAGTACTAAGGCATACACCATCTTCTCGGGAGGGCTATAGTTCAACTCTGCCTCCTGTAGTACCTTGCTAAAATAATACACTAGCTTTTGGAGACCTCCTTCTTCCTTAACCAGCACTGAGCTGACCGTATATTGTGAAGCTGAGAGGTACAATAGGAGTTCTTCACCTTTAAGTGGCTTACTCAAGACCTGTTTTGATGTAAGGAAACTCCTTAGATTGTCAATGGCTTGCTAACAATCCTTTGTCCATTCGAAGGTGGAACTCTTTCTGAGTTTCTTAAAAAATGGGAGATACTTCTCCCTAGACTTTAACATAAATCTGTTTAGGGCCACCAATCTTCCTGTTAGCTTCTAGACTTCCTTGATGGTTCTTGGGGGTTTCATCTTTAGGATGGCTCGGACCTTGTCCGGGTTTGGCTCGATGCCCTACTCACTGACTTGATAGCCTAGGAATCTGCCTCCATTGATGAAGAAGGCACACTTTTCTGGATTCAGTTTCATTCCGTAGGCATTCATCACTTTAAATACTTTTTTCAGGTCTTGAATATATTGTTGGAAGCTCATGCTCTTGACCACCATGTCATCTACATATGCCTCGAGACTTCTTCCTAGTTTCTCTTTAAACATTCTATTGACAAGCCTCTGATAGGTGGCTCCTGCATTCTTCAGCCCAAAGGGAATAGATACATAGAAGTACGTTCCCTTCTCAGTGATGAATGAAGTCTTCTCTTCATCATCTTCATCCATTCTGATTTGGTGATAGCCTTGCTTAGCATCAAGCAGTGAGAAATATTTGTATCCGGCTATTACATCTACTAGCTTGTCTATCATAAGAAGTAGATAAGATTCTTTAGGACATGCTCTATTCATATCCGTGAAGTCCACACACATACGTGAAGTCCACACACATACGATAGCTGCCATTTATTTTCTTGACTAACACCACATTTGCAAGCTGGTTTGGGAACTGCACCTCCCTAACAAATCCAGCTGCAGTCATCTTTTCAACTTCCTCATTTATGATTGCCTGTCTTTCGGGTCCAAAGTACCTCTTCTTCTACTTGACAAGTCTAAAGGTAGGGTCCACATGGAGTTTATGTGTGATCACCTCTGGGCTTATTCCCGGCATATTAGAGGAGACCCATGCAAAGGTTTCAGCATTACTTTCCAGGAACTCCTGCCTCTATTTCTTCTCTTCCAGGCTTAAAGTGGAGTTAATCTGTAAATTTCGACCACCATCAGCAACTTCAAAGTGTTCGAGCTCTTGAACAGATTCTCCTTTTGTTTCTGCCTGGGCCTACTGAGCTGTCTCTACCAGATTTACTTCTTCCAATTCCAGAGATATCACCCTCCTCTTCTTTTCAATTGTCAATGTCATTTTGGGGGCCACGTCACCATAAATATGAAGGTTTGTCCCGTCAGGAAAGGGAACTGCCAGTATGCACTTTCTGATGCTTACAGAGGCATCCAAGTCCTATAACAGTGGTCTTCCTAGTAACACGTTGTAAGTCATGGGCAGCTTTGTTACCACGAAGATTGCCATTACCGCAATAGACTTTGGAGCTTTGCCTACTGTCAAAGGTAATTCAATAGTGCCTACTGCTAAAATGAGAGCTTTATCTAGTGTTCACACTGGCACTTCTAGTGGCTGAATTTGTGAGCTATCAATCCCTATCTGTGTGAAAGCCTCCCAGGAGAGGAGGTTCACCGAGCTTTCAATATCAACAAAAATTCTTCGAACCCAAAAGTTGGCCACCACCACTATGATTACTATGGCTTCGGCCTTCCTAGTGGCTCTGCTTGTCAATCCCGCTGCAAGCTACTTAGAGCCATTAAAAAAGATAAATTATGATGGCTCGTGGGTTTGAGCAGCTTCTTTATTCTTTCTTCAACTGAGAGGAACTTTTTATAGCCCTCCAGTAAGGCAAAGGATATCTCCAACATCTTCAATGGGTACAACCTGTATTGGGTTCACTGGTCCTGCCTGGTTGGCTTTCTTAATGTAGTTTCTGAAATACCCTTGTTGTATCAGCCTTTCTATCTCTTCCAGAAGTGAGTGGCAGTTATCAGTAGTATGTCCATGGGTGTTATGAAATTTACATCATTGAGATTTATCTCGCTTCGCTGGGTCTTTCATGATGGGCTTGGGCCTCTTCCAAATATCCTTATCTTGAAAAACTGTAAAAATCACCTCTAGTTTGGCATTCAAGGGAGTAAGTTTAGAAGGGTTGAACCTCTCCCTCCTAGGTGGTTTGATCTGCCTTGGTGGGGGATTTTGCCTACCAGATGATCCTTCCATTCTTATCGAAGCTTCTTCCTTTTTCCCTTTCTTCTGTGATGAGCTCCCCTCATCCATTCTCCTCTTCCTAAAGAACCTGCTTTCTCTGAAGGCATCATCTTATTTAATATATTCTTCTACAATGGACTTGGCCTCGTTCAGTGTTTTGGGTGAGCTTCAGGCTAAAGTTTTGAAATAGTCCTGGTGTGTCATACATTTTTGCAGAGCTTCCACTGCTCGAGGCTCATCTATTTCTGTGACCTTCAAGGTTTCTCTGTTGAATCTGGTTTTAAAATCCCTTAATGACTCCTTCGAACCCTGCTCTATCTTTTTTGGGGCTCGGGTTGGTATAGATATTGGGATACTGGCGTAGAATCTTTTCACAAATAGGTTCACTAAACCCCAAAATGAATCAATGATTCCTTCATGCAAACTGTCATACCACTTCACAGCTGCCCCTTTCAACGTGCTTCGGAAAGCTCTGCACAACACCTCATCTTTGGTGGTCTGCAACTCCTCTAGGTGCTTATACTCCAAGACGTGTGCTTTGGGGTCCTGGTTGCCATCATATTTAGCCATTTGTGGCTGTTTGAATTTTTTTGGCATTTGTACTCGTCGAGAGCTTTGATGAATGGAGACCTCAGATTGAGGGTGAAGCTTTTCCATTGTTCAGGTTTAGCTCCTGCCATCTCTTTTACATACTTCCTCACTTCTTCTCTCAGCACGACTTTTAACCACCTCCTCTCCGAGGCTCGTGTCTATAGGTGCGCCTTCTTCTACTCTCCGAACCCCTATGAGAATGGCTTCTTCTATCATTCTCGCCCTTGCTTCGCCTGGTCTCGCTGGCTGTGGGCTGATCCCTGTCTTCTCTATCATCCCCTCCGAACCTTCTGCTCTCCTCCCTCCTTTTCTCATCTCTGACTGGCATCTCCACAATAGATCTAACCCCACCTCTTCCCTCTGTGGGTCTAACTAGTGGTTCTCTTCCTAGTTCTACACCGGTCGAGGTATTGAAGTTTAACCTTCTATTTGTTGTAGGGGGGCCATTAGTCTCTTGAGCTGACGGGTTTGATGCTGCATTTGATTGGAGTTGTGGGAGCAAAGGGACAAGACTATTGACTAAGATGTGCAAGGAAGCCACTAAATCTGGTGTTGGGAGGGGTTGTGTGAGTTACGCAGTTGGAGTTGAAGGGTTTTGCATCTGAGGTTACCCCATGAAGCTCTGAAGAGTCTGCAAGGAAGCGACTAAATTGGTCCAGACCACAACTGGGATCTGATTTACAGGGGGTGTATTAGTTGTTTGAGTTGTGTTGGTGGGTGGAGGGCTGTCCTCCACATTGTGGGTTTCATCGAGGTTTGGTTCCATTTCGAGTGCGTTTAATGCAAGTTTTTGAGAGAATGAAAGAATCAACCGTCGATGTTACGATTCTCATAGAAAGAAGAGAAAATTTTGGTGAGGAAACTCTATGTTTCCCACAAGCAGCGCCAAATGATACGTGGTAGGCCGACACGCTATTGGAGAGTGACTTCTCTAGTTAGATTTGAACTATCTGTAAAAAGAAATAATGATCATGGGTGGTCGGACGTGTATCCGGCATAAACCCTCCGACGATCAAGTCAAAATCTCTATAAAGAGAGAAATATCTCTCAAAGATGGAAAATATGGGTTTTTAGCCTTAATGTGGACTTACCTTTATGAGAATTAAGATGTTATATTTATAGGATGAAATCTCCTGTAGTGGGACACATGTCCGCTTTAGATATATTGTAAGGTATCCACGGATGGGACTTGTGATGTGACCACTGAGTGATTTCATAGCTTTAAAGACACCTGTCTTTGATGACCTCTGAACCCCGAAGGCTAATGAGACAAACTTGTTGAAGTCGGGGTTCGGAAGGAACCAAAGTGTCAAGGGGTTTGGGGTGAACCTTCACTCCTTAGTTGAGGCTGAACCTGACTGATGCTAAGCCGTATCACTCACCAAGCCTGATACAATAACAACAAACTCTAATTTCAATTTGGTGCCTAATGCAATCGACATAGCTAATTGACTCTAGTGTATGGTGAAGGTACTAAGATCATACCATAATGATCTTAGCTCTAAAGCATAAGATTTGCTATCAATAATTCTACACTAAACTATTTGTAGCACCAGATTGTGCAGTTCCTAGATCTAATCCATAGTCTCAACGATAACCAATAATCAAAGTAAAGATTTACATAAAACTTACAGTAAAGTGTATTGAAGAACTTGTCTATAATACCATGAACAAAATTAAGAAAACGAAAATCAAGTAGAAGCGACAGAATTTTGGAGAATTTAGAAGAATTCATCCACAATGAAAAGTTTAAGCTATAAGAACAAAATCATGTTACACATGTTCTAATTATATTGTGAAGGAATAAAGTTTGTCCTACCAAACTCGCTAAGTGGATGCTAAGATTAAGTTTGGTTGGACGTAATGTGATATAATTCAATGTAATTAAATGCATTTCTAGTGTAAATGTATATTAAAAATGCATTTGATTAAATTGCATTATATTTCATTACATCCAACCAAATACTTGTTTCATTGCATTAGATCATAAGGGTAATTTTTTGAAAATGCTTTCTTTAATATGTAACAAAGAAGGCATTTTAAAATTTTCCTTCAATACGCGTTATTTACCTCATTGTATTAGATCATAAGGGCGATTTTTTGAAAACGCCTCTGACTAATGAAATTGTGCAAATTGAAGATAAATAGTATTATCTAAGATTCCTAACTAATCCACTTCCCTCTCCATCTTTTCACTTTCTCACAAGTTTTGCTTCTCTTTACAAGAATTACCTTTAGGGAAACTTTCAATAGCATTTATCATTGGAAGGAGTACCATATTTTTTTATTTTCTTTTGTTTTTCATGTCGTCCTTTTATGGTGTAATAAATTTGTAATGAATGTTTTTATAAGTTTTTAGTTTACCATTTATATCGATTGTTTTAATCTTTGTTTTGTGTGTTTTCATGGTGGGGTTCTCCACAAATCTGTGGACATTGATGTGCATCTATCGTCTAAACTCTAAAATCTTCAATCTGGAGATTGAAGGGACTAAATGAGTAAGACGTTTCAAAAATAGATCGGTGTATTTATGACCTTTTTAGTGTCAGTTTAAGAGAATTAATACAATGGCATTATTCTTCTCTTTTTTTTTTTTTTTCTGGTCGCTTCTTTTCCACTCTATACTTCAATAGTGATAGAAACAAAAGTTGTCAAAAAATTTGAAAGATTATGGACCCATGGATAAAATTATCAAATTTCTTGTATTGTATGCTTTATTGTCGAATTTCTCAAAAAAATTTATAATATAAATTATAAGTTCATTGAATATATACTTAACGAACTGTTTAATTTTATATTTATACTATTAAAAGCTTTTAACATGTTTTAGTAACACAAGTATCACTTGTTTTCCAAAAACAAAACAAAAGATTCCTAACTAATGAAATTGTGCAAATTAAAGATAATTAGTAATAGATGCATCAAATCAATTATAAATATTTATAGTTAAAAAATATTCCACTTCTAACATCTTCAAAAACAGATGAAAAAACTAGTTAAAAATAATAATCATATATAAATTTAAATATAATTACATACTTTTTAAAATAAATACTTTTCAAATGCTACTCTCTTAATCCGAAATTAACCATTCAAATTTTATAGTCAATATCAAAATAAAAAATATTTTATTATTAATATTTTAAAAGATATATAATATTATATTATGTAAATAATATTATTAGATTTATTTAAAAAATATTTTTATAAAATTATATTTTTAAAATTTGACATATGTAGTATTAAATGTATAACTTTCCTAATAAATAACGTGATTCCCAACATATATATAAATATAGATACGCAAAGACACCATCGTAATTTTCAAAAAAAAAAATTGAGATATTTAATTTTCTTACAGTTGAAACAAAAAGTTGTTCACCGCCTACGACGACGGAACTCCTGGACGAAAGATCTTTCTTGTGGAAAGGTTCAAATATAAAAAAATGAGTAGCTATGTACCTGAGCTTTCTTCTAGCAAATAAATTGAACATATTTCATTATTTTAATTATTAGACGGAATAAAATTAAAATTTTTAGTATTTAATTATTTTAAATTTATTTTATAATTAAAATTTTAAATTAAATTAAAAATTATTTAAAATAATAAATTAAAAAATTTTAATTTAAAATGTAATAACACATTTAATATATAGGATTATTTAACCAATTTATAATACTACTCAATAATATTATATTTTGTATGCTGGATTAAAATTAAGTTTAACAATTCAATAATTTACTATATCTAATACCTATTTCTATGCGTCTTTAATAACTCCAATCTCGAAAGTGTAAATCGATGCACCAAACGAACTGTAAGTAATTAAAATTTTAAATATTTTTATAATTTAAAAAATATATTATTTATTTTAATCAAATATAATTTACAAGTAAATCTTCTTCTATTTTTTTTAAAGAAAATAATACATATTTAAGTTTCTAATTTTTTTTAAAAATTTAATTTTATTCTTTTATTTGCTGAACTCCTGTAAGTTAGCAAAAGACCAGATTTATTACCACAAATAGATCGGTAATTAATTTAAGTCAATGAATTTCTTCTCTCTTTTTCTAAAATATCGCTCTAAACAACCCGAAAATTAATAATTTTCCATAAAAAGGGTCGGCTTTGAAAAATAAGAAAAATTAAAAAAAGCAATTAATACAAGTCATTTTTTCTGTTTTTTTACTACAAATTTATACTTTTAATTAATGCAATAAAGAAACGCATATCATTTTTTTTTCAAACCCTCACTATAATATTTATTAGCTCACCAAACTTTATATGTATATATATCATTACAACAACAAAACACAAATAACAAAATATCAAAAGGTTTTTTTTTTATGTCTACAAAAAAAATGCCAAAGAAACTCCAAAAATCTTTTCAAGAATATCTCTCAAAGATCAAAAACCCTAAAAATTCTTCAAAAAATTGGATTTTACCAGCCTGTAAATACCCTAAAACCCCATCTTTTGTTCGTCGCCATACCCAATTTCATCACGAAAACAATAATAATAACAACAATAATATTAGAGATGAAGCTACCACTCTTTCTGATGTTGATCGGTTTTTATTAGAGAATTTTAAATCTCTTTATATAAAAAATGATGACAAAAATTATGATCGTCGCCAAAACAAGTCAATTAAAGAAGATTTAGAAGTAGAAAAAAATGGATATGAAAGTGGAGGTGAGTGCAGTGATGGTGAAGTTTTATATGATTCATCCACCTTTGAGCTACCGCATGATCTCATTGAATCTCATAGATTCTTCTTTACAGCCGGATCATCAAGCTCGCTTATTGAGGAGGCTCAATCAATTCTTGCCACCACCTCCTCTGAGGAAGGGAGGTCAAGTTCATCAACAATTACTAATAATAATTACAATCAAGATGATCATCATGCTAATGATGATGATGATTTAAAGAATGGTAATGATAATAATGTTGAGCTTCCACAAGATTGTATTGCTGTTATAAAGTATTCTAATAATCCTAATGATGATTTCAAAAAATCTATGCAAGAAATGGTGGAGTCAAGAATTAAAAGAGGTCAAAATGTTGATTGGGATTTTATGCAAGAATTGTTGTATTGTTATTTGGATTTAAATGAGAAGAAATCTCATAAATTTGTATTGAGCGCTTTTGTGGATCTTATCGTCGGTTTACGTCAACTGTCCGGTAAAGATCCGGCGAGAGCACGGGGAGTTGCAAGAGATAGGAGGAAATTGAGGAATGTTACATAATTTTTTGGCGTGGGTTTAAAATTATTTTGTTAAGGAAATAATAATGTACAAGAAAGAAACAGAAAATGTATTGATTTTAATGTTTATTTAATGGGATGGTTTTAATTTATTTATTTTTGTCTTTATTTGATTTAGGTCTTGCATGCTACATGCATTATTTATATGTTGATGATGAGTAATTTTCACGACCCCGAAATGCTTTTTTTATGAAATTTTGAATTGTAAATAGTGCCAAAATTGCTTACATCCGTCCATTGTATCTGTCAGCATTTCTTGATCTAGTGGGGCAGTTTTGGGTGATAAAGTGGCGCAGTTCCTCCAATCTCTTATGCTGCATTTTATAAATGAAATTAAAGTTTAGCTTTCCTTGGAACAGATATCAGAGATCAAGAGCTAAAGAATAAAAAGGTTTCCAGCTCCAAAATTGATTGATCACATGTTTATGAACCCAAACAGTGAAAGACCTATACCATTTTGATTAAAATGAATCTAGGACTAATAGAACCAGCTCCACCTTGTCACCATGATGTCTGTGTGTGGCAGTCCACAATTCAATTTGAGCTTCTAGCATCTTGCATACATCTTAGTTTCTAGCTCATGTATGACTAAAATCATTGCAATTACATTCCATAAATACGCAAACACCACTTGCAACATCACTACTCTAGTTTCCTAGAGGACTGGTGTCTAAAGATTCCGCATTAACTCTTCATGTTTGTTACAAATCAACATATTTATAACCACCAAACTGTAAAAAATAATTAGGAAACACATCTATAATGAATACATAGAAACAGCCTCTTGGCAGAAATGCCAAGGGAAGACCGCGTACACATAGGGTCTCCTTCCCCTGAGCCCGGCTTAGCGTTGGGAGCCTTCTGACACTAGGGTCCGCCTTTTTTTTATCTATAATGAATACATAGAAACATTTTGGTGCCAACATTTCTTTGAGCATATTTGATCATCTTAACTTTGCCCATGGTAGATATAGCCAATGATATACAAAAATAAAATTTCATCTGACAAACCAAACTAGTAAATCAAATATAACACCAAGTGAGTCCTTGATTTTGGATTATATATGATAAAGAGTAGGGTTCCTTACTTTGGTTATTGTCTTCATTGGCTTCAAGATAATGCTCATATAACGAATGGTATTTTGCAGGAATATAATCCTTGAATCTGTTGAGAATGAAAATAGAAGAGTGACATTCTGATATACAGAATAATGAGATCTAGATAAGGTATGAACCTGCAGTTAGCAATAAGTGGACACTTCATTATAAACATTACTGAAAAAGTTAATGTATAAATAGGAGGAAAGACAGTGAAAATCCATAAATTTTTTCTAGCGTGTTTTAGAGAGCAGGGTGGACCAACTAGTTCAACTGGTTGAATCATAAAATGGTAGTCAGTCTGGTTTGGTTCAGTGAGAATGCTGGGATTCAAGTTGAACACCAGAATTCTAACACAATTTGAGTAAATTGGCTGAATGTCTTTCTCTTGTGATCTTTCTCCTTAAATAAGAAAATAATCTACAGCCTAAATTAGGCAACAAATATATACAGCTAATGTAATTAACTATCAGCTAGCTATTCTAGGAAATATGTACAAATACATGGTAAGAAGAATAACAT
>CAOJBK010556359.1:0-15845 GCA_948294925.1 Codiaeum variegatum | reverse complement strand
ATGCACAAAAATATAATAAAGGATGCATAAAGGTTGTGTTTAAGCCTAGCGATTGAGTTTGGTTCATATGCGTAAAGAATGTTTTCCAACTCAAAGGCATTCCAAACTTTTGCCAAGAGGGGATTGTCTATTTCAAGTTCTTGAACGCATCAACGACAATGCCTAAAAGTTTGATCTACCTAGGGAGTATGGTGTTAATGCTACTTTTAATGTCGCTGATTTGTCTCCTTTTGATTTTGATGAAGGTGGAGATTCGAGGATGAATCGTCTTGAGGAAGGAGGGAATGATGCAACCAAGGAACCCTCAAAGCAAGTTCGCAAACTTATTGATTCTTTTCCATTACATTATTATTGATATTTTTCCA
Organism: Codiaeum variegatum; assembly: GCA_948294925.1. Lineage (NCBI taxonomy): Eukaryota > Viridiplantae > Streptophyta > Magnoliopsida > Malpighiales > Euphorbiaceae > Codiaeum > Codiaeum variegatum. The sequence goes on along the minus strand of CAOJBK010556359.1, from coordinate 15,480 downwards.
TTACATTATGAGAGATCAAGAGTAAAGAAGTTTAAGCAAGCTTTGAATTCATTCATGATGTATGTGATAGATAAATATATGAATTCAAACAATAGTGATCATGATCTTAATGAAAAACACAAGTTAGTGAGCTTAATTGCTTACGTGAAAGCTATTTAATTTACTATTTACTATTGGGGTCAATAAAGGAAGAATCAATAGTATTCTAAAGAAATCTAAGAAATTCTAAAATTTTCTAAAAGTCAAAGTCTGCAGTCAAAAGCCAAATGGTCAATTTCCTTCCAAAATAAGGAAGACTACATAAACTTCTCCTAATTGGAAAAGGAGTATTTTTCTAAATTGGAAAAAAAATTATTTTTCCAAATTGGTGGAGGATTTGACATTTCCAAGATTTATTTTATTTAGTTAATTTATTTTAGAATATGAATAATTATATTTCTTATTTTCCTTGCCAAGGTTTTAATTCCTATTTTAGGGTGGATTTCCTTTTCTATTACTTATCATAATTGGAGAGGGATTTATCTCTATAAATATCCCAATTCAAACCTAGCTCTTTAGTTATTGTCTAATTATAAACTCTTATGAAATAAAGTGAGAATTGCTTTCTTTACTTTATTCTTTGTAAACTTTACAAATTGTTTGTATTATTTTCAAAATTCTACCTTGTCAAATAAATTGTGAAACTTACTATTAAGCTTTTGAAATTGTGAATGGTAAACTATATTATTATATGTAAATTGAATGATTTTATTGTGATGGCAACCCTGCTAGCCACATTACTATACGTACTTGCATTACTAAACTACCATATTACCCATTCTAACTCACAATCAAATATATCCTTTGAAATTTTCAATCAATCAATAGTTAAACCATTTATGCACTTTAAAAGCTATATATTCATTAAAATAATTTCAATTAAATTAGATTTTGGTATCATTAATATTGAAAGAAGACAATGGCTAATTTAGTTATCAATTTTGAGTTAAATTGCAAATTTTTTTTTTCCTTTTATTAGGTAATAAACAATTCTAAATTTTAATATAGGCTAATCTAGCTATCAATTTTTAAGTTAAGATGTTAATGACTTTTTTTTCCTTTTATGGAAAAAATAATTTTAAATATTAATATATTCAACAAAAATTTTAAATAATCTATATATGTGATTCCATCACATTATTATGTAATTTGTTAGTAGTAAAAACTAGTCGATAAGAATAATTTGGATAATGAATACGAGTCACCAACTCCTTAATAAAGTGGGCAACCCACTTTTCAAAAAAATCAAGCTCTGAAAATGGCCTATTGACAGAAATGCCAAGGGAAGGCTGCGTATACATAGGATCTCCTTCTCCTGAGCCCGCCTTAGCGTGGGAGCCTTCTGGCACTGGGGTTCGCCTTTTTAATAAAAATAATTTATAGTAGATTTATATTTTTTTGTCCATTTTAAATATTCAAGTCCCAAACTATTTACATTTTAAGAAAATTAAAAATTAATACTTTTATTTTATATTTCAAGAGTCAATGAACCACTTGCTCCGATTTTGATTCAACAAAATATTAGACCTTGACCACTCCTTATCACTTAATGTTTCTACTAGTTCATAGATCGAAACTATTGACTTGGATTCAAGTTCAAGGTTTGAATATTCCAATTCCAGTCTGATTTAGAATTCAAACCAACTCTTAGTGAGATCTTGTTTGAGCCTGGTAATTTGGTGTGGTTATGGTTGACTTTAACATGTTGGAGGTTCTAGACAATTTTAAAAATAAAATTAAAAAATTTAATACATTCAACGTATAAAAATATAATATAATAATTAATTTTTAAATATGAATTAATTATCATCAAAATTTAATATAGAAAACTCATAGTACTTGCTAGCGCAACTATGTCGTGGAAGGAGCCTAAATCAACCTCCTATTTTTTTTTTTAAAAAAAAAATAAAAGCAAAGAAATTTACTCTCATATAAGCAGCTACTTACCATTTTGATGCGTCCTTGATCCATCTTGATTAAGATCGAAAACCTATTTATATTTGATGATAGAATGGAAAATTAAGAATAGAATAACTGGGAAGAGATATGGATGGACACTCTCTCAGTAAAGAGAGTTATAGATTCATTGAAAATGAGAAGTCTTTCTTTACTTTCTATTTTTTAGTTAAGCGTTAACATTGCAATCTTTCTAAGGTCAAAAGGGAGAAACTTGACTTTGAGAGGCCTTATATTAGAATACTAATAAAAAAGCTCTAGCGCTTTAGTTTTCAATTAGAAGGAAAAACCATAACATTGAGATACAACTTATTTAAGCCAATAGACTATTTTAAATACATTAAAAAAAAATTTGAAGCATTCATCTAGGTTTTGAGAATGCTTTATTGCGATAGATTTAAAAATAGATGGCAACATTGTAGCTGAATCAACTCCTAATCCCTCAGAAACTTGTCCAGGATTGAAAATCAACCTAAAATAGCTAATTTATAAGATGTAATTTTGTCTTTTGATTACTACACTATAAAGTGGCTAAAGAGGTGTGCCAACTTAACAGTAGATCGGATAACAAAGACTTTTTCTACAAATTATCTTCCTTCCAATTAGATAGTAAATCCCCTGAACGAGCTATAACAGTTGGTTTACTCTAATTCCCATTAATACAAATATCCAGTTTTGAAGGGGAGGGGGAACATATAAACTCAAATCGATGTCTATCTTCTCAACAACTCAAGTTTCAATCCAAATGCTATCATTATTTATGATAAAGAAATAAGCCTAGAAATGTCATGTCAATTAATCAAATTTCAAACAAGGAATGCCAAGATTTACCATGACAAAGACTTCACTAACTACAAGAATATTTTTGTATGTCTCATGGCATTTTACCCTTGACATCATAGAGTTGGGTTATAACCAATCCAAAGTGGATTTACTTGGCTCGAGCAGAGGAAGAAGAAAGTGCACAAGTTTCATCTCATTTATGGGACTTCCTCTATTGCTATTGCAGTCACAGCTTTTATTGAACATGGTAAAGAAGCTTCTACATTCATTTCCACTTACTACCATCTGTATTAGATATTCTTCTTCTAGCATGATGAGAGTTCACAGTCTCCAACAACACTAAGTTTCATCTTTCGCGATCATAGATGATAGATGATTATCATAACAACAATATCTAAATTAATTAAAGATCAATCAAACATAAGAAAATAATATATGATAGGAAGGACTATACTTTTTTTGTTGGAAGGGTATGTTACCTAATTTTCGCCCCACCCCCTGTGGTACTGTGTTATGGGACGTTCATACCAATTCGCAGTTCGTCGGAGTTTCGGGAGTGCCAAACACAACCTGGTTTGTGAAATACAAACATCATTTCTACTGTGGCAACAATTAAGGGAAAAGAAAGAAGAAGACACCAATATCGAATTGAAATTGCAAATTAGTCACCTCTAAGCATTCTATTTTATTTGAATTTCCCCGTGGATATCTTTGCTTTGGATCAAAATAATTAGAATTATGTTCGAATTCTATCTAAATGGCACATTCTATCTCTCTCTCTCTCTTCTTCCTCCTTGACAAAACTAGTAGCTCACTTACGCAGTTATTCTTGGGTATTCAATCAATCCTTTCTCAAAAGTCAATATAAATCAATCATTTGATCTAACAAAAAAAAGTGCTTGGACCCGAGAGAATCTCGTATCTCACGATACACTTCTAAACTTTGGAAACCCTTGGCCAGATAGGAATTGAGACTTTCAATGGTCCAATGACTGGATCTTCTCTGGATTTTTGTATTGTAGCGCAATAAGAACAGAAACAACAAAGAAGAAGAATTAAACAATAATTAAAATAATAGGGTTAGTTTTTTTTAATAAAAATATTAGGGTTAATTTTTTTTGAAACCAATTAGTTTCTTAAGGGTAAGTTTGGTACCGTTTTTCTATTTCATGTTTTCTATTTTTCAAAAAACAAAAATAATATTTTAAAAATTAGAATTTATTATTTTTAATTTTCTATTTTTAACTTGTTTATAGATAAATATGAAATAAATTGTTAAAAATATATATTTTTAGTAATATTTTTTATATTTTTATTTTTAAATTTTAAAAATATAAATTAAAAAACAGAAAACTACTGCGATCCCAGCACCCTTAATAAATGGTTTTATTTAGTCTCTTTATTAAAATGAGCAGTGTCAATATTTTGAAACTTTATGAGCTATCATTCAATTTTTTTTTAAACTATAAGAAGCCCAACTATGGAAGGGACATTCACCTTATTTGATTAGCAAGGCAAGGAAATTTCAACGAAGAAAACATACTATTTAAGAAGCTAATCACCGTACAAATATATCAACCTACTTAAGAAATTAAAACTTATTATTTTAGAAGTTACCCTAACCAACCAAATAACTGTAGTTCACGTACCGCGTTCCAAACCAACGTACTGAATAAGACTACCCCTACGAAAACAGCAAACCTCATATCCATTTACATACCGCATTCCAAGTAACTATACTTCAATGTTCTAAATTATGATGGAAATCATTTAGGCTATAAAAAAATCTTATGGTATGTTTAATTGCATGGACATAACCATACTGGACAAGACAAAATAAAATAGGACAAGATTGGACAAATGTCTAGTATTGCATTTGGTACTATTGGATTTGGACAAAAATCAATTGTAATAGTTTTAAAACAAATCTCTTATTTACTTTTAAATATATGAAATTATATTTATTGAAAGTGATTTGAATTTGGATTATAAGAAAAAAAGAAATACAATGTTAAATTTTTTTTTATATGATTCGTTTTGTTGATTGTAAATTAAAAAAAAAATTACTAATTGAATCTAAGTAATAAAGAAGTGAAATATTAAATGTTTAAATAAAATAAAATTATATTTATTAAGATAATTAAATTTAGTATAAAATAAAAATAATAAATTTTTAAATAAAATAAAATTACATTTATTGAAGATAAGTTTAAAATAAAATTTTTACAAAGTATAACTAGAAAAAAATATATTAAATTTCTTTAAAAAATCAAATCAAATCAATGATTGAAAATAATTTATTTATAAAAATAATTTAAAATAAGTTTTTTTTGTTAATTCAATTTCTAAGATTGGACTGAAATGAGAGATGAAACTAGTCAAGATGTGATTTCTTTCTAGTCTTATTATGTTCCAAACAGTTCATGTCTGTTTTGTGCTACAACCATAAAACACAAAATAATAAAGCCTTGTAGTGCTCAGTGGCTGCACACATAAACTTAATTTGCTTTGTACAATAATGCTGTTAGAAATAAGGATAACACACCAACAACGATACATTAGCAACTCTTCACCTTACCTGCAATTAAAGATCGAATGTATATCTTGTACTTCGACAATCAAATATCAAACTTTTCCATCACTAGAAACAAGGAACCTGTTGAAGTAAATTGCTAACATCATTTTGCTGGAAAATGAAGTACATGTATTGACAAAGGCACAAAATTGCAAAGAGACCGGACTCTTCAAATTTGTACTCAACTCAACAAAGTCTTGATCCCAAATTAATTGGGATCGGCTATATAGATTATCTTTCTCCACTCGGGACGATCGTGAACCATATTATCAGAAATGTTTAAAACTCAAAATCATGTTGAATGCCTCTATTCAATTTGGATAATATAAAACAACTTATGTTATTTTCTGCAGACTGTATAATAAAGCTTCAAAGCAAGATCCACCATCTCTGTTACTGTTAAGCCCATTATGACATCCGAAAGCAAAGACGTCCTACTCAAAAGGCAAACTCAAATTTTCACCTAGATGCGACGCAAACTCAAAAAGCAAACAGAATGAAGAAGAGTCTTCCCAAGATGCTGGGTAATAATCAAATGTTTAGAAGGCCTAAAATTTACCACACTAGTGTGAATGTTAGCGAGTGTGCTTTAACATGCATGGATGGTAAGAGAAGACGTGCTGTAATGGGGACTCGTTAACCACCAAAAATTTCATTTACATGAGCTTCGGCAAATAGAATCCGACTGTGCCAATTCATTTACCTTTGTTTTCTAATTTCAAAGCTACAAAGATGTTCAATTATTTCCAGAAGTTTTTCAAAGAAATAAAAATAATTCTCAACATGTTATCACTATAGCCCATGAATGCTTCCGCCTGTACAAGGAGAACAAGAATTACAATGATGCTGCCTTCTTTTCTTTTCAACAAGCACTCACAGTGCTAAAATATCAAATGTCAAAGATGAGTTCGAAATCATAATATTTATTGAAGATTGAATGATTGCTAGAGTTTCTATTACAACTCCAATAGGCAAGCGACTTGCCATCCTGGGTTAGCCTTTCATCTGGCTCGTGACGGCTTAGCATCTAAACCAACACAATTATTTGGTGATACTTGATCGTCCAATCAATGAAATATTCAGAAGCCCATTCAGACAATAAGAATTTCCCAGTTTGCTAGCTTATGCCTTGTAACAAATATAATGTCACAAATGATTAAATGAGAAGAGACGGTAAATGATATTGAAGAGTACAGAGTGTATCTATTCGAGTGATAGCCAAATTTCCCCGAACTTTATTAACAAGTGAAAGATACAGTCAATGAACCAGCTGCCATCTGAAACCCAAAACAAAAGAAGATGCTCTAGAGAATGTTGGACTTACCAGGTAAGGGCAGATTATGTGGACAGCTCTCTTAATTCTGACAAGCATACAGCGATTGACAAGTGTAAGCCTACTCAACTTCACTATTCGAGGGATCCTTTTCTGCATGCAAAACCATCCATTATGTTTCTCTCTGTTTGGTCTATTTGCCTTCTTCTAGCTCCAAAGTACTTCTCTCTAGGAAAAACTTTGAACTACTCATAGGAGTAGCCATTCAAATTTTCAGCACTAGCTAAAATCATTTTCCACCACTAATATCAGTAGCAAAATTGTGCTGTTTCCTGATCTCAAATTCTATCCTTTCTTGTCTCGTGAATCTCCCATCAAAAAAGTTATTATTTCCCACCATGCTTGTATTCCCTGCTTAGATTCTTCCCTAGTGTGGTGATTGGAGATAAGAAGACATCATCAGTATAGCCTAGTCACATTGCTAGCCATCAGCTGCAAAAGCAATTTCTGTTGGTTGCGAAAATAGTCAAATGAAGGCTGACAATGCTAAAAAATTCTATTAGCCTCTATCACTTTCCCATCAAATGATTACTAAGCTAATTTTACAGCAAAACTAATGAAGTCTTCTCCTCCTTTTCAGAAGCATTATTTGGTTCTTTTCCACCACAAGATTGGTATCTTCGAATTCCAAGAGTCTTGTAATCCCAAACAATATCAGAAATCTCATCTTGAGGTAAGGTCAAACCTTGATGTTTTATTGTTCTATGCAATTCACAAAAGAATTTTGGGTCTTGTAGTCTAATGTATTCACGCAAAACTCGTTCATGATCTGGGACCCAATTCCTTGGAAATGGAGTATAATCACAAGATGGAATCAAAGACATATGGGAAAATTGAACACCTTCAATTGCATCCACAAGTCCCATCCTCAAAAGATCAGAATATTCAGGTGCAGAAGTGTTACTACTCTCCCTCAGTGGCTGACTGAGATTACGTGAAGCAATCTTGTATACCTTAGCACGCGATTTTAATCTATACCTGGCCGCATAAAGTTTAGCCAATGAGCTACGTATCACATATGCACAAAATCCAACCACTTTCTTCCTATTATCAGCATATCTATACCAATCAGCCATGGTCTCAAGAAACTTGTTCATTTGGGCATTTGAATGAGCTTGACTTGAATATAGCATAGGATTACAAGGCAATGGCTCTGGATCCTTATCACCCTTAACAAGCTGAAGGCGCCTAAATTGACGAATGCACTGTTGCAAGCTTGCAGTAACTGAAAGCAAAGTCCCCACACCCTTCTCACGTACAATTTTACCCCCACTTCCTGTGTAATGAAGTGTAGGGTGTATCACTCTTCGGCAAATTATATGGTCCAAAAACTGAATTCCCCTCGATATGTGTTCAATCTCAATTTTTGAATTGTCTAACCTGATCCCCAATTTACTATCACAAAACTCAATGATTTCCTTTCGAATTTGCACGGCATCATCTCTAGGGCCTCGAATGCCAATTAGAAAATGACCTCCATATCGAATGTAATCCATTTTCCGGGTCTTCTCTTTCCCACCAGACGGAACAAATTCTGGCCAAGAAGGGTTATGACACCCATCATTTATTGAATCTTTCCATATTGAGTCGAGCTTATTTGGCCTAAAGAACTCAACTATCTTTGCTCCCATCATTTGATCCAATTCATTAAGACAAACATTAGAAAGTAATGGACTCAAAATCCCACAACAGCTATAATTAGGTACCTTGAATGCTTCCTCTGGAGCAAAATCAAAGAAGGTTCTGAGCCAGTATGGGTCAGGTTTAGGCTCATTCTCATTCAAAATCTTCTTTTTTGTAGCTTTCCTCTTCTTTTTCCTCCTCAACTCGACACTATTACCACTGTTCTGTGATTGTTGACTCCTAATTGTTGTTTTAAGTGCAGTTTTGATCAAATTTAAAATTTTCTTATCTTTAACAATCTTTTCAACGCATCCAATGACAATATTAGCATCAACATCACTAAAAATCTCAGTTAAATCACCTCTCAAAAACCATAAATATCCTGCGAAATTACTTCTAATTGTTCTAATTACAGTGTGTGCATTTCTTCCGGGCCTAAAAGCATGGGACTTACTTGAAAACCTAGCTTCGAAAAAGGGCTCCAGCACCATTAGCAGCACTTCCTGAACCACCCGATCCTGAAAGCACGGAACGTCCGAATTCAGCATTGCTCTGAGCTTGGTTTTGGAGAGGAGTTTGGTGAGCGGTTTGTCGTTTGGGCTGCGGATGAATTGGTGCGCCTTGTCGTTCCATCTGAAGTGATTGTGAACCACGGCGTTTTGGAGAGAGAGGAGAGAATGAAGCGTGTGGGTGTGGAGAGCACTGCGGGGAGGGAAAGTTCCAGTAACGTGAGCGCAAGAACGCTGGTAAGCGAGCACCCAGAGGTCGAGTTTTGAGAGGAAGCCGCAGAGGATTTTGAAAGTGATATGAGGAGGTGAAGAGTAGGATTTGACCCATAGTGAAGTGCAGATATCGATCGGATCTTCTTTAAGGAGAGAATAGGGGTCTTGATGAGTGGCAAGGGAAGATAAAGAACGTACAAAACGTAAGGATTTCAGGGAGGGAAGGTGTTTGATAAATGTCCTCAATGACATTTTTCTCAATACTCGGTCTGATCTATTCGCAAGTGTTTTGGCCTTTCAGGGGAAATGACGAAGATGGAGTAGTTCTCAGTGACATTTTCCAGCGCGGTTTTGGTGGTGGCTTATTGTTGGCTCCTGGCGGGCTTCACTTTTAAGCACCGGATACTCTTTTTAAAAGGTCCTCCAGCTGGTAAAAGTAAATCCGTGCGAGGAAATTATTTGTTGGTCATTGCTGAATTACCTGTAGAAAGCAACAAACAGAAAATCAATACAAAATTAATTAGTTTTTGTTTAATAAGTTATAATAATAAACTTTTGCAAATTCTGTAATCAAAACTGTTACAAAAAATATTACAGCAATTTTAAATTTCATAGTTATAGGAAATTGAAAATTAATTCTAAACATATTAAAATTAATACATATAATGAACACAGTAAAATATGCACTAATAAAAAATTGAAACAAATTTAGTTAGTAATATTCTCCAAAACATCAACAGAAAACTTGTTAGAGGTGGTGAGAAACGGACACCGTTCAACTTCATCAAATAGAGGTGGTGAATATGTTTTAAGGAAATCATCCATACAGGTCTTGAGTTTCCTTTCCTTTCCTTTATTTTATCTAGTTCAATATATTTTTCTGTTTTATATTTGAACTAACAATTTCTATAGTTGTTTTCAATTATTTTTAGGTTTAGCAACAGTAAGAAATTACAGCAAACTTGATAGTGTGTAAACTCAAACCAATAGAGTTTTTTAGAGGAACAAAGTGCAGAAAATTTTTGTGATAATTTTCTATGAAATTTCTGTGTAGTTCAATGTTAACCTTTCAATGTGTTTTTCCAAAATGGAGGAATACCGATTTATATCCAAGGAGGGATTTAGGAGTTCAGAAAATTAACTAAAATTTAATTTCTGATAATTCTCAAAATTGTCACATAATAATAGGAGTTATACTTTCAAATCTGAGAATTAACTCTAAAAAACTGGCCAAATAAAGATCTGCACGGCCTTAGAAGCACATACGCATGGCCCGTGTGGTCCTTCATCTAGGCTGTGCATTTTCTGTCATTTTAGCCATACAAACACTTCACCAATTTACATACTTTCTTTTCTTGTCCAGGAACAATAAAGCTTTCAGGCTATTCCATGTAGATTTCTTCATCCAAATCTCCATTTAGGAAAGCCGTTTTTACATCCATTTGATGTATTTCAAGATTGTGCAATGCAGCAATGGCAATTATCATTCGAATGGAGTTTATTCTCATCACAGGAGAATATGTATCAAAGTAGTCAAGGCCTTCCTTTTGCTTGTAACCTTTAATTGCAAGTCTAGCATTATACTTATCAATCGTTTCATCTGCTTTCATTTTCCTTTTGAAAATCCATTTATACTTTAATGGTTTACAACCTGGAGGAAGGTTAACTAAATCCCAGGTATGGTATTACAAGATGGATTCAACTTCATTGTTTATGGACTCTTTCCAAAGAGGGCCTTCAGGTGAAGTTACGACTTCCTTGAAGCTTTGAGGATCACTTTAAGTAAATAAGTCAAAAAATCTAGACCAAATGATTTTTTGACTCTTACCCTTTTACTCCGTCTAACGTTAACCTCTTGTTCATCTTCATCATATGTTTCTCCTTCTAGTGCATCTTCTTAATCTTCTTCTGAATTAATAGTTTCATGAGATCATTTTAATTCATTAGAATTACATGTAAACACATTCTCAAAGAATGATGCATTCCTTGATTCTATTATCACATTCTTTTGTATGTCTGGGACTTTAGACTAATGCACAAGAAATCGATATGCCCTACTGTTTTGTGCATAACCAATGAAAACACAATCAATGATTTTTGGTCCTATCTTTACCTTCTTGGGAGGAGGTATAACTACTTTAGCTAAACACTCCAACACTCTTAGGTATTTATAAGAAGGAACTCTATTTTTCCATAACTCATATTGATTTTTCTCTTCTTTCTTTCGGAGTATCTTATTTAAAAGATAGTTTGCTGACAACGCAACTTCTCGTCATATGTTCTTTGGTAAACCAGAACTTATTAGCATCGCATTCATCATTTCTTTCAATGTGTGATTTTTCCTTTCTGCAATCCCATTGGATTAAGGTAAATAAGGAGCCGTGACTTGATGTATGATTCCATTTTTCTCATAAAAAGCTTCAAATGGAACAACATACTCACCACCTCGATCACTCCTTAACTCTTTTATTTACTTATTGAGTTGATTCTCAACTTCATTCATGTAGAGAACAAACTTCTCTATGGCTTCATTTTCACTTTTCATTACATACACATGACAAAATTTTATGTTATCATCAATGAAAGTGATGAAGTACTTTATACCACTTATTATTTGAATTGACTTAAAATCACACACATCAGTGTGAATCATATCAAGTGGTGATGTTGTTCTTCCAATTGTTTGAAAGGATGACCTTGTTAGTTTTACCACAACACAAGTCTCACACTTATGTTTTAAATTAATTTAGAAATTGGGAATGTGCTTCATGTTAATTAATTTTCGCAAAGCATTAAAATTAACATGTCCTAATCTACCATGCCATAGATTAGATAACTGAAGCAAGTAAATAGAAGTACTAGCTTTATTATTATTCAATTTTGGTTTGATAGTAATTACGTTTAGCTTAAAAAGCCCTTGGCTCTCATAACCCTTTCCCATATACATTCCCTTTTCGGAAAAACAACCCTATCTGACTCTATTACCATCTTGAACCCATTTTTGTTCAAGAGAAATCTAGAAACCAAGTTTCTTGGAATCTCAGGTACATACAACACGTTGTTCAGAGTCAGCTCCTTGCCAAAGGTCATCTTTAGAACCACCTTTCTTTGACCTTCAATGTCAGAAGTGGTAGAGTTTCCCATAAACATCTTCTCTCCGTTGCTTACAGCCTCAAATGAAGAGAACATTTCCTTATTAGAGATCACATGCCTCGTAGCTCCAGTGTTAATCCACCATGACTTATGGATTGGTATCCAGTAATTTGACTTCAGAAATCATGGCATAGAGTTTGATGTTTGAAACATCTTCAGCTATGCCATCCACAACATTTACCTCTCAATTTCTCTTCGGCAATCTACACTCAGAAGCCTTGTGACCCTTCTTGTCACAATTGTAGCATTTCCCTTGGAAATTTGCTTGCTTTTTAGAGATTCCTCCCTTAGGTTCCAACTTGGACTTCTTGTTAGCCTTTTTCCTTTTTTAACTTCGCCCATACTCCACCATATTGGCTTTAGCCACAACAACATTGCCTCTTTTTTCAGCCATTTTGTTGTCATCCTCAATCAAGAGTTTAACAATCAGCCCCTCAATATTCATTTCCTTGAGCTTGTGCTTCAAGTAACTCTTGGAATCTTTCTAAGCAGGGGGTAACTTTTCAATGATGGCTGCTACTTGAAAAATTTCACTCAGCACCATACCTTTATGAACCCTTAATTTTTCACCCCCAAAAATTATCAGTTACCTCCTGACTCTCAAAATTTTGGAACCTAACGGGTCAAGGGGCAGCACCCCTTGTTGCTTTAGGGGCAACCCCCAAGATGAAAATTTTAAATTACAAGAGTTTGCATGGAAAATTTTGCATATTTCTAAAGGAAAACTTCATTTTTGGCACCATTGAATTCATCCCATCAATACGAGCCCAATGGATTTGATCGGACTCAAATCGGACTTCAAACAAGCGCAAAAAGCCTAAAAAACTGAATTGGAATGAATCGAAGTGGACCTAGAAAATCGGGCGCAAGATAGACCCAAGCCCAAAATGACAAGACGCATACACGAACAACTTCAAGCATGCGTGAAGGCCTCAATGTATACATCAAGACCTTCACGTATGCGTGGAGCGTGTGACGCACGCGCTTTTTAATTTTTTGGGTTTTCTGATAAATTCCCTATAAATTCGACCCTCTAGAAAAGAGCCATGGGGGGACCTTTTTAGCAACTTTTCCAGACGACTTTTCACAACTTTTCACATGTATTAGACACTTTAGAAACATAATTTATAGCCTCCAAAATGAAACATTCAGATGACAGACACTACAAACGATCCGTTTCCTGACACTATAGACGATCAATCCAGTCAGTCTAGCCTACTCCAGTCAGTATAGACAATCAACCACTCCTCTCCGAACATAATGGAGACATGATCTGGCTTCATCAATTCGTCAGAACCGATGATTCCCAAACCGTGTAGAAAGGTAAAAAATGGTACAATATTCCTTTTACCTTCATTCAAACTGTTATTTTAAGCTCTTTAATTCAGACCAAAGGCATGTTATTCAAAACACTTATTTTAAAACCTTTTAATTCATAATCAAGGCATTTTATGAAAACTATTTTTATAATAAAATCAATCAAACCCTAAAATCTGTTTAGGTACAACTCATAATCAAAATCATTTTCACATTAATCAAGTCTCAGAATTGGTTAATAGCCAATTGTATAATTGTTTTTTTCAAACTAAAATCAATTAATGCTTGCGTGGGGTTTGATTTCTATTCAAATGGATATGCCGACAAGCCTTTCACGGCTTCAACCTCAAACACTTTATTTTCTTTATTTTGTCATATATTTGTTTAATTTATTTACTTTATTTTATTGTTTCATTATTTATTTATATTTTTCTATTGTTGCTATTACTGTCTGTTTGCATTCTTTTTCATATTATGTGTGATGCATGGATTTTAAGGACTGTGTGCTTCTCCCAGACCATAAGACTGGAAGGGAGATCCCCTATTATTATAACATTTTATTATATTTACTGCTTTCTTTGGGGTACTGTGCCTTCCCTATCCTGAAGTGGACTAGAGGAAGGACCCCTGACAAAATCGATTGTATTTACTGCTTTAATGCAATGTTATTCATATCTGGCATGTTTAGCATGTTCATGCATTCATCCAATACTACAGCTCATGCATACATGAAAACCATCTTTTTAACTGAACTTGCATGATAATTGGGCCAAAATTATGTTTTAATTAAAATGGTACAAAAACTATTTTTCTTAAAATGTTTTCAGATCACGAACTCCTGAACCCCTTTTGGTTCCAAAAAGAACAGCTTTTCCATTAGGGTAGAAACTAAATTTTTGCTAACATGGAGTTAAGCACAAAATGTTTCTTAATCACCTTAGAATAAAACTAAATTTTCTAAAAGTATTATGTGGTGACTCTAACACTTGACACACAACGTACACTCCAACGGACACATATGGATGCACAAATGTGGAAACTCGATCTGCAATCTGCGATGCCCATAAAAGCACAATTCGAAAGGTTTCCTTTGGTCCGTTTGCAAAAAAGGGTCCGTAGGTGCACTCTTCGAGGAAGATCCCACAGGCCACTCGGGCAAGACCTCACAGCTGGCAATTCCACTGGGGATGTTTGGTAAACTGACAAAAAAACTAAGTGGATTATTTTCTGAATTACAAAATTTTGGCCTAAACTCATGCAATAGTAAGTTCTCATGCATCACTTCCTATGCACCTATATATTAGGAAACCATGGATAAAAAGTAGCATAGAGTGAGCTTTCTTCTTTAGGACTGCTTTGTCGATAGCGAAATCATCTAGCTCCAAAGGCACACCAACTGATCCTTTCAATTGGAATAAGGAGATACATATAGTCGTTTGACTCACTTGAGCCTCCTTGGTTCTCATGGTTAGGTGTGTTGAATATCTCTAGCCGATGGGGAACCGCCAAACCTCCAAGCCTCATGTAATGATTAGAGTTGATCTTAGGTCCCATGTACCCTAATGGACTTTATATTACTAACATCATGAAACCTTTTTCATTCATGCATATACGCATGCATCACTACATCCAAAACTAAAATTAGACAAAGTGCACTGTTCTAGATAGAAAACCAGACCCTTCCAAAAAATACATTTACCTGTCTGCTCCTAGCTTCACCTTTCTTCTTGCCAAAGTTAATACTCCATTTTCTTTCCCTTTTCCAAAAGGTCATTATGTCAACCAGAGACAACCTCATCCCACCTACTACTGCTGAAGTCACTGCTACCAATGCTAAACTGGCACCCCCATTGCTCCACCAGCTACATCTGCATCTACTAACTTTGCTGGCATGATAACTACCTTCATACGGAGGTAAGAGAATGCTACGAAAGTCTAACAAGAGACCCTTATTACAATGATACAAAGCCAAAAATAGG
>CAOJBK010556281.1:0-10681 GCA_948294925.1 Codiaeum variegatum | reverse complement strand
ATAAATCCGTCACAAATTTCCATCACTAATCCGTCACAAATATTCCATCATAAATCCGTCACAAATTTCCGTCACTAATCCGTCACAAATATTCCATCATAAATCCGTCACAAATTTCCGTCACTAATCCGTCACAAATTTTCGTCACTAATCCGTCACAAAATATTTAGCGACGACTGTTATTGTGACGGTAATATTCCGTCACTAATCCGTCGCTATGTGGTTTAGTGACGGATTAGTGACGGAAAATTCCGTCACTATATGACTGTTTTTTGGTAGTGGTTTCACTACTAGTCAAATTATAGTGTGACAATCAAACAACACTTCACATTGCTTCAAATCCAGTCTTTCATGAACAAACAAAGCACATTGAGATTGACTGTCACTTTGTTCGAGAGAAAATCCAGCTAGGTTTGATTTCTACCGGATATGTGAAAACTGGAGACCAATTAGGAGACATTTTCACCAAAGCTCTAAAAGGAGTTAGAATTAATTATATTTGTATCAAGTTGGGCATGATTAATATTTTTGCTCCGACTTGAGGGGAGTGTTACAGGCTATATAATAATATGGATTAGGAAAGTGTATAAAATCCCTTAATTATAGGGATTATAGGCTAATTCTTTCCTATAGTAAGTTGCCTATACTTGTATATATATCCCCTATTCATTCTGAGAATAATATAACAATTACACATACTAAATTAGTGTATAACAATATGAAGATATTATTTAGTTGATAGGTTATCTAGATAGAAACAAATATTCGGTGCCGCATCCAAAGACAAAGTACCATCAACCTCAGTTTCAAAATGAGCCTCCTACTAATGCTCAAGAAACATTCAATCGTGCGCATTCATCTCTTCGAAATTGTGTTGAAAGACCATTTGAAGTTTTGAAAAAAAGATGGAAGATGCTTGAAAGAATGCCATAATTTAGTGTGGAGACACATAATTGATGTGATAATGGCAACATTTGCATCGCACAATTACATTCGAATTAATGTTAAAGATGACTTAGTGTTTACTCTTCTTGAGCAACATCCAGACTACATACCTCATGATAGATTCTCAGATATTCATGACAGTATTACAAGCAATGAAAATTTGAGAGAGACATCAAATGAAATGAAGAAAGTTTGTGATAATAATGCCACTTTATTGTGGGGCGCAAGAGGATAAACATATTTTGGTCTAGAATAAAAATGAATTTTACATTCTTTGTCCATTAAAAAGAAAAAAAAAAGAATTTTATTTTATATATTATTAAAAGAGTATATCCTTTTATATCATTTTATATATTTCAACTAGTGTAAGCCAAACACTTTTATTTTAATAAGTTAGCTTAATAGTTTTCAGCTAACAGCTTGTAAATAGATTTTCAGCTTTCAACTAGCTTTTCAGCTGTTTGTGCCAAACATACCTTTAATAATTATTATTTTTTTCAAAAGTTAAATTAATTATTTTTAAACATAATAATTTGTTGAAATAAAGTATTATTTATCATTTTACTTTTTTTTTTTAGTTCACATACTTCTATTTTACAATATTTTGAAATATTGGAAACCAATTGGGCTCTTGTATTAATTTGTGAAATTGAATTCATGTATTTTTGTTTTTAAAGAAATTAGTTATTTCATAGAAACTCCTATACAATCTAATTTATAAAAATAAAAGTGTAAGAATTTAGTTTTACAAAGTAAAATTATAAGAGCTCAGAAAGAAAAGTACAAAAGTTAAATTTTATAAAATAAAAGTATCCTTATAAAAAACAATATAGAGATTGAATAACACTTATTCTTAATTTAATTAATAAATTTATATTTTTAGAAAAAAAGTAGATTAATACTAATTGTTCACATTCTATTCATCTCAGGTTGGAAAATTGGGTGCTTTAATCTTTTGATTGTTTTGAAGAGTGAATTCCTTATTTAGGAAATGACCTATAACATTATCTAAATAACCACATAAATATATTTGGTATTTTTCTATTAACTAATCAACCAAACAATATAATGTTCTTTTTGGAATTTTTATCATATAATAATAAGCAAAACAAAAGAAATAAATATAAGAAGAAAGAAATAATCTAGAAGTTAGGTATGTAGGGATGACCATCAATCGTCCTGGCTTGAGAGTCTTGTGCACTAAAAGTAACTCCATGTTTATAAATCCTTGGCTGTCACTAATACATCCATGGAGGATTTGATATGTAAGCTCTTGTCATCAATTGAGATATGGTTTGAAATGTAGGATCGTGAGCTATCATCCATCACTGAAAATTAGGATAAATTTAGAAACGTGTTTATTGATAGATGTTATGTAAGATTGATGATCCATGAAAAATGGACAAAATAGTACTTAATATTTAAAGGAGGTGGAACTTTGTCCTAATTTAGGCCTCATTTGTGGATGAGACCTTTTAGTTGACATTAATCAACCCAAATGGATTGAGAGTCTAACACTATATGTAGACTTTGAATGTGATTGTGTGAACTCTCAATTTTTGCACCTTCATGGAATGGTCACCTAATGACTCTCAACATGGCTTAAGCTCTGAGAATAATATGAGGGTTAAAAGGGCAACGCCCCTTGCTGCATCCATATCATTTTTTAGAGACAATTCAATAGACTTAAATTAGGCTCGAATCAAACTCAAGATGGGCTTAAAAAGCCTAAAAATGGCAAAAACTGACTCAGAAACAAGATGAACCATAGTAGAAAATTGGACCAAACTAAGAGAGTGTAGCCCAAAAAAAGCATGTGGTTATTGCAGGGCCCAAGTGGACATCGCAAGGCCTAAGAAGTTACTGCAAGGACTAAGTGGTTATCGATAGATCCAAGTGGTTACTAGAGGCCTAAGTAGCTACCACAGGCCTTTGAGTGCCCCTTGTGATCCAAGACACCCTCAAACAATTATCTTGATTATTTTTTACAATTATGCCCCTTTTCTCAAATAATAAGGAAATTTGGCACATTTTTCAAAATACACTGCAATCGAGATGAAACATCGACATATTAGCTCTAGAATTTCCCCATTTCAAAAGAAGTCCTTATGGTAGTTAGATTCCTCTTTCATTTCTCTTATAAGCTAATCTTTTTCTTCTTTCTCATTATCAATAATGAAGGATTGATCTAGTTTTCAAAACCATCCAATCCTCCTCTTCCAATGAGCTGAAGATATATGGTATCATGTTCTTTTCCTTTCGTAAATTTAATAAAGAATTGTTTTGTTTTTGGTTAATTTTTTCAATTAGCTTCTAAATTTGCAAAAATAGAAATTTAAAAACTACATTTGCAAGAAGAGAGAACTGTACGGGGTTTGATTCCCATTTAAACAGATACGTAAGTAATGTCCCATACTGTTAATGGTATCAACTCTAATTTTTTTTCCTTTTCATTTATTTGATATTTATGTTATTCATATTGTTATTACTAACTCTTTTTGTGTATTTCTTGATCTTTGTTCTAGTTTCATTTTTTTTTAATTTTATTTTAAATATTCTATCCAAATGATAATGTGTGTCTCTTCTAGCATCCTTAGTGTCAAGGGGAGGATCTCTTTGTATCACAAGTTTATCATTGTATTTATTTCATTTATTCCCTCCATTTTTGTTTTCCATATAAATTGTCATCGTGTATTCTATTTTTGCAATAGATCATCTTATATCTTATCTATACTTTACTCATGCATAATTTTTTATATTTGTATATATAGACATGAAGCTGTCTTTTTAAACTAAGTCCATAACATGTCAAGAGCTAAGATGTTTACAAATTTAATTTTCTTAAAAATTGTTTCATCAAATTACGAGTCTCCAATTCCATATTTTGGTTCGAGACTGGTGAATTTTTCATTTGGCATAAATTATTATTATAGAGTCAAACTTTTAGATTTTCTTGATCAACCTTGAATGAAATATTTTCTAAAATAGTTAAGTGGCAACTCAAATTCATAATTATACTAAATGGGCCCATAGGAGTCCAACTTATGTGAGATTCAATCCATTGTTTATGTAAATCCTTCCTACGAGGTCAATTTCCTTAATCTCATCCTTGAATGCACATTGCACCGAGTGGGGCCTCACTTCTTGTGACTCCATTGGAGATTAATTTTCAAAAGTATACTATCTTTCGATATACAATATCTTAGTTCAAAAGAATTATATGAACCTGGTCTCATATATCACTTCACATGCACCTCATACCTAGGAAAACAAAGATAGAAAATGACATTGAGCAAGTTTCCATCCTTGAGACTACTTTGGCAATAGTGAAATCATCCACCTTAACTAATCCTTTTAGTTGGGATAACGAGGTTGCATGCACCGGTTGGACCCATGCAAATCTCTTTAATTCACATGTGGTTAGGTATATCATATCTTTGGTTCCTGGATAACCACAAAAACACCAAACTGTCATGTACTGAATAATAGATCCTTCTCCCAAGATCAAAGGTACCATAATATAGAGTCTTAGTATGCCATCATTAAGATTTTTTTATTCATGCATCATGCTATTAAAAAAATGTGGAACACTATAAGTCTATTCCTACCCTACCTAAGACACCAACTAGACATCCAGGACCCATTCATTGTGTCCCTATTCTCTAAGATACTAATACCTTATCTTTCTTGTTTTAAGGTTACCATGTCTTAAGATAGCTATGCCCCTGTTGTTCTCATTCCTATTGAAATCCTTGATAAGCTACCTAAATTTATCAAAAGGCAAGTGGCAAGAATGAAAGCCATACATTGCTTCCAAGAAGAGGCCATAATGGACTTCTAAGACTAGGGATGGCAATGGGTCAAGTATTTTTGGGTACCCAATCTGATCCAATCGTATTAAGTAGGGTATGGATATTGTTTAACAGGTTTGGTATGAGTTGGGGTTTGAAATTTATAACTTATGATAGGTTCGGGTCGGGTTCGTGTTTAGAACATAAAATACCTACTACATGACCCCGATTATATTTTAATTAACATATATTATATTTTTTTATGATATATTCTATATATACTTTATATATATTTATAATATTTGTATACTATGATTTTTTTTATTATTGAAATTATTATAAAATAGTTTGAAATTTTAAATTATTTATTTATACTTTTTATATTAAAAAAATTATAATTGGATAATTATGTAGGTTCGGGTAGTTTTTCTAAGGTATGGCTATTAAGATATAATTTTAAATTGGTATGGGATGGGTATGGATATTAAAAATATTAAACGACTTTGGGTACATGTAGTGAAAATTTCATGGGTACCTACCCACTACCATCCCTATCCAACACCTCAATGCTAACAAATTTACTAAAACTGAAACTGGCTTCCAACTCATAGTTGTGCCACATCTTAACATTGATCCTTCAACAATTGCCTCACCAAGGGATCCTTTCCCAAAGGAGGACGAAGACCATGAGTTGATGACTTTTCTTATAAGAAAATTTTTTATATTGAAGAGAAAAAGTAAAGATTATGACTTTACATGCCTTTTGGTAATTCAAAGGAGACAATCACTAACCCAGAGAGCATTCCTTTGAGCATCATTATAGCCTTTGAACCCAAGGCCCATGCTAAGTCTACTGCATGAGGGATTCAACCCCAATGTGATATGTGCCTACCACCAAATGATTAGGCATAAAATTGACATATGCATTACCCTTATGCATAAGATTCAAGATCTTATTGATGAAGGAAAGATGCTTCCCTCTAGGCAATCTACCATTGTAATTCTAATTGACTTTGAAAAGGGATATTCTACTCATGTTTAACTTATTTCTATAAGAACCACATATCATTATTCCTTCAACACTAGTGGCTAACCCTTATTGAGGAAGTTACCTTTCGACAACTTATGTTATGCCATAGAACTGGCTGACATGGTCATTGAAATTGGTACAAGTATCCATAGTGGGAGAATTTTCACTCCTTTTGTCCTACTAAGCCAGCCGGTGGATTAACTAAAAGGCACTCCTAAACCTAATGAGGATCCTTTCCTTAAATGACTCAAGAAGACATAAGACAATGTCTCAATATGGGGTTTATATGCATCCTCACAACATCATCACAAGGCTTTTTGCCAAGTTTTGAATCAATGTCAAATTCTAATTAAGATCTAACTTAATAACTTGGTTGCATCACTCATATGCTTTACTAGAGGGATTGCAATTCCTTTCTCTGACGATGAGATTCCTCTTAGGGGTCCCACAATGGTGCCCTGTATATCACAATCATCACCAGAGATAAGAATGTGCTTGATAATGGGTTTGCCCACTAAAAGTTGTGACCTTCCTTAGATTAGAGGTTACTAATTTCACTCCCTTCGACTAGATAGTAAAGGCATATGATAATGATAATTTGATGAGAGAATTTTTTGGAGTATTGACCATCATCATAGGCACTACTTCCTTCTAAGCTTCACTTGAACTCATCAACATACCATCTTGCTTCAGCCTGCACAACAAGACTTTGGATCCATCATGCTAAAACATTCCATCAACTTTACACCAAAAGGTCAAGTTCATTTTTTATAATGGGGATGTCACAATCAAAGGTGACACTTTTGGAAAATCTAAAGTCCCAAAGTCTATTATTGGTTTAGAGATTCAGCCTAAACAATCTATGTATCCCTTATTTGAATTGTCCTTTATACAATTCACTGAAGGAGTTAGTATCTTTACTGATTATTATCCTTTTAGAACTGCCATGGTTGCTAACATCATTGAAAGAATGAACTACTTTCCTTGAATGGGATTAGAAAATAATCAATAAGGCATCAAGTCATTTGATGAAGATCCCATTGACAAGCTACCATTTGGGCTCTAATATGAGTCCACTAAAATTAGCATGAAGAGGAACAAAAGAAAGCTAAAAGTATATATATCTCCTTAAACAAGGGTGATCTATATGATAATCAAATAAGTTGGTAACATCTAAGGACTTTGAATAGGTACTTTATAAAAGATGTTGAGATAGTTCCTTACTACTCCTTTCTTAAACCACGAGTTTGCCCTATTACTGGAATAACCATGTCTGGTTTCAAAATCTTCCCTGTTGTTTAATTCTTGTTAGAAGATATCCCATCTAAGGATCAAGAAGATAATTTGGATACTAAGATTTTTTATCTGCTAGTTTTGATTGACAAAGAAAAAAAAGGTTAATCTAGTTACCGTCTTTAAACTTATAAAAGGAGAAGCCCAAGAATTGCTCTTTTTAGAAAAATCTTTTGTGACCAACTGGTTCTTAGACTGTGTCTGGCGAGTCCCCTAAATCTTCTAAGATTGAATATGAATTCAATAATGTTGTTACTATCTCTTTAGGACTAAATTTTCAGTATGATGTAATCTTGGACTTGTCCCCTTTTGAAATTAATAAAGCAATTGTATTTTCCTTTTACGATCTTTTCTCATTTGAAATTCCAATTTAGGAATATGAATTTAATAATAATAATAATAATAATAATAATAATAATAATAATAATAATAATAAAAGAATATCATAAATGAAATAAAAGATGTAATCAAAGAGCCCATAAATGTTGGCACACATGATATTCCAAAAACAACATTCATCTACATATTCAAAAATGTCTCCAACTAAGGGAACCATTGAAGCCTTTGAAGACTACTTCTTTTTGAATCCTAGTGACATGATTGGTCTTAGACCAAGCATCATTATTCATAAAATTCCTACTTATCTAGATTACAAGCCTGTCAACTAGAAGCTATGGCATGTTAATACTTAATGATTAATCCCATTCAATGAATAAATAGCCAAATAGTTAGAGCACTGCTTCAGCGAACCTATTAGTTATCCAACTTGGTTGGCCAACATTGTCCTAATACTAAATAAATTTAAGAAGGTTAGAACGTGTGTCAACTACAAAGGCCTAAACAAGGCTTTTCCCAAAAGATGATTTCCTTTACCATGCATTGACATATTGAGAAATGAATTGGCAAGCATGGTCTCCTTAACTAATCTAACCATTGGATATAATCAAATACTCATCCACCTACATGACAAAGAGAAAATAATCTCCATCAATTAATGGGGTACGTTTTACTATAGAGTTATGCCCTTTAGTCTTAGTTAGAGCCACCTACTTGAAGATGGAAACTACTATCTTCCATTATATGATGCATCGAGACATAGAAGTCTATGTTGATGACATGATCATAAAAGATGCTACTACTGAAGAACACCTAAAATGATTGGAGAGGATCTTCTATTAACTTTGACAGTAAAATCTCAAACTCAATCTTGACATATACATATTTAGAGCCTCATTTGGAGTATTCCTAGGGTAAATGTTTAGAAAGAAAGGCTTTGAATTCAATCTTGCCAAATTAAAAGCCATTCTAGAAATGCCACCTCCCAATCCCACCAATCACTTCATAAATCAAATGGTCGACACGTGGCCCCATTTTCAATCTACTAAAGAAAAATTCCTCCGAGTAGTGGAACAAGGAATGTCAAAAGGCTTTTGATCATATCAAGCAACATGTCTTGAATCCTTCTATCCTACAACCACCTAGGCTTGGTAAACCATTACTTTTATCCATCTTTATTACTAACGAAGCCTTAGGAGCCATTTTAGCACAAAACACTCCTAATCTACAAAGGAGCATGTTATCTACAACTTGAGAAAGAGGATGCTAGCACATGAAATCAAGTATAATTACATTAACAAGCTTTGCCTATCTCTAGTATGGGTATGTCACAAGCTGCAACACTACTTGGGTTCTGATGCGCTTCCGCCTCTAATACCTACAAGTGCACGGGGTTGTATTAAGTAGTATAAACTGGAAGAGTCCTAGTATCATTCTCCTAAGGGATAAAATCAAATTGATTAACCAAGCACCACTCAATCTCCTATTCTATTATCTAGCTCTCAAATAGGTTTTGATTGGTTTATAACTAAAGAAATTTAAATTTTTAACTATTGACTAATTAACCAAATTAAAGAGAACACAATACCCAAGATGAAATAATCAATAATGGAAGGTGTCTACCTAGATTTTGTCTCATATTAACTTAATTAGTAAGATTAGTTAACAAGCTAATGGAAATATCAATCAATCATCAAATTGATTTTTCAAAAAAGCTAGGTTCAGCCCCTTTTTCAAGAGATTAAACCCCTAATGTCTAATCAATAGAAGAGGAATCTTTTCTTACTTCTATTCAATTAGAAAAAGCATGAAGATTAAGTGAAAACCACAAACCCTAAGTGTTTATGCATCTATCTCCAACAAACTAATATTCTTTTGAATGTTTTAGGCTCAAACTTTCTATTTCTAGTAAAGTATGAACAACAATAATCATCTACAAGCATGCTATTGATGATGAAATGTAGAAAGTTTAAATTAAAAGCATAATTTGATGAAAAATCTCAACATTCATTGAGTAAATGTGCTAATTAATCCATAAAAATGAGAAATACTTATCTAATCTAGGTAGACAAATGAAGTTTAGCTCATATTTACAAGAAAAATGCAGGAAATTAAGAGAGAAGAGGAAGAAACTAAAAAACCTATGATAAATCCTAGCTCAATCCTCCTAACTCTTGAATTCCTTAATTAATCTTGCTTGAAAATATGTTAATCCACCTTCAAATAGCTTCATTGGTCTACTTTTCTATGGTTCGTGGAGGTTCTAGGGTTTTCTAAGTCCAAACTCCAAGATTTTACAAGAATTGCCTTTTTTTTTCTAACCTGTTTAGCTTTTATATTGCAGAAAACTAAGCACTCACAGGTGTGAGACTAGCCCATGAGTACCCCAAAGCAAATCCCCCCCTTTTCAACTTGAGAACCAATAGCTTAGGGTTGTCAAATGGGCACTAGTCACGGCCGTTGTGAGACATAGTCTTCCATTTTGCCTTATTTTCCATTAGTACAATAGTTACTCCTTAGCTCACAGGCACCCTTCATGCCTGTGGGACCTAAAAACCCTAATTTTCTTAGCTTTTCTAGCCTAGCAGCTATTCCTTCACTCACGAGCATTCTCCACAGCCATGAGGTCTGCTTGTGAGCTCCCCTAATTCTTAGAAGTGGTCATTTTTTCACTTTAGTTTCTGCTCCAATCAAGTTCATACATCACACATATCTTGGATGACAAAAGTACCCTAAAATATCTCATGGAAAAGCCTATCCTCAAGAGAAAGATGGCTGGATGAATGAATTCCTTAACCACCTATGACCGCAACTATGTCCAGAGAAAGACAATCAAAGGTAGTGTCATAGCTAGCCAATTAGTTATATCCCTAATAGATGACCATTGAGAGCCTAAATTTGTTGATGAAGACATCCTTTTTGTTCAAGAAAAAACCTAAAAGCTATTCTTTAATGATGCAACAAACAACAAAGGATATGAAGATGGTGAGGTGTTCCTTACACCTACTGACGAAAGTTTGCCTTTAGCAATCAAACTATATTTTAAAGTGACTAACAATGAAGAACAATATGAAGCATGTATCTTTAGGCTATAACCAACCATCTAAATTGGCATAAAAAATTTGAGGTTTATAGGATTTCCAATTCGATAATCTCTCAAGCCTTAGAAAAATGGAAAATTAAAGAAAAGCATTTGGTGTTTTACCAGGAGCATTTCAAAGAATTAAGAGTCAACTTTAACACCTTGTCCTTCTACTACTTTCCAAAGACTTAAAATGGATTTTTT